>JAQGBD010001188.1:0-18229 GCA_034698165.1 Punctoribates punctum | reverse complement strand
ATAGACATGGTTTTATCCCTTCTACATACCCTATATCTTGGTCTCAATAACTACTTGTAGTATAAAGTCGTAAGAGTGAGACTAAGCGCGCGATTAAACACTTTTCTTATTCTTCGCGTGAATTCAGATTTCAAATCAAAACCTATTCATTGAAAATGTCTTCACTTCTAATTTATCTTTTATTCGCAATGAATGGTATTTCTATTCAAACAAATCAATGAATTCACAGATTAATGAATGTTTTTCAGTAAATTGTGACCAATGGGACGGATATCACCGACAACTGGACGACGAATTGCCGGCTATTTCGTGGAAAGACTGTGGAATCAGTTCTCGAAAATCAGATCCCACTCCCGAGCAAATAGTGTCCACTCGTATGTACCAGGGTGAATATGCAAAGTTAGGAGAGTTTCCATGGTTTGCACATCTTGGGACTTGTGGGGCTTCTATAATAAACGAGTGGTGGGTTCTCACGGCTGCCCATTGTGTCGATGAAGGGTTAGTGTTGAGAAATAGTCAGATATTTTGTAAATATTATCTTTAATTCTCTTTCCTTGGGTTTAAAAGGAGAACAAACGAACGAATACGAGTCAGAATGGGAACCGTTGACACCCGTCAAATAGGTTCCGGACATTACATTGATGTGGAGAGAGTGGTGTTCCACAAACAATGGGAATGGACGGGCACTAAATCTGAAACTGTGAAGAAATACCTCATTGAATGGGAACTGACGGGAAAACCACACAACAAAAGTTTCGACAATATTTTCAACTATTATAGGAAAATATTAGAAATCGAAGAGAGAGGAAAAAACAATGACTACGACATCGCGTTATTGAAGCTCAAGAGACGAGTGGTTCCCCTCTTCAACGAAACCCATTACATAATTAACAGCATTTGTCTGCCAAAGGCTTACATAACTAATACTCAAAGAGAGGTTTTAATGTTTATCGGAATGGGAACTCCTCATTCAAATAGCTATGATGTCACTCCACTGAAGAAGGGTTTAGCATATATGGTGAATCCTGATGGCAATGAGTGTCAAGGTTACTTCAAGTACAAGCAAGTTTGTTTGGATCTTTCAGATAAACCAAAACGCTTAACTTCCAACACATGGTCTGCCCAGACCTGCAGCGGAGACTCGGGTTCTCCCCAACATCAGTACTACCACTGGAAAGCCATTCAAATCGGCCTTGTATCACATGCACATAAGGAAAATTCTAATTGTAGTAGGTGGTCCAAATCAACCCGTGTTTCTCTATTAATGCCTTGGATTCGGTCACATATTTTGAATACTTCGAGAGTTAAGTCATTTGAAGTGGAAATCGAGTCCAAAACTAATCACTTACTGATAGTGAGTGCCATTACGGCCTCCATTATGGCAGTGCTCATCGTTTGGACTATTCTTTGGCGTAAGTCTTCACTAAAACTATTAAATCAGAAAATAAATATCAATTTATTCAATAGTTTTGGTGACGATTCTGATGTCGAGACCACGAAATCCATAAAACTCTGTCTTTGTTTTCGTTTATTTAAAACTTTTTGTTTTCATTCAAATTAATTAACAAAATACCGAAAAATTCTTATTTTTGATTAAATAGTTTATTGATTTTCATTAAACAAAAGACATAATTATATCGTTTTATCGAATATAAGTAAATAAAAGATTAAAATAAAATAATAATTGAAATAAAATATGAAATAATATTCAAATATAATTATATAACGAAAAAAGGGTTTAATTGAAATTCTATTTTCTCAATGATTAATATATTATTTGAATTTCACTTTTAATGAGTTTTATTGAACACCTTTAATCGAGGGGTTCCTTACTGTGGAGGTTCTGCAGAAGTAAACCACTCTTAAGGTTCTGCAGAAGTAAACCACTCTTAAGGTTCTGCATGAGTAGACCACTCTTCAGGTCCTGCAGTAGTTGGCCATTCATCAGGTTCTGCATGAGTAGACCACTCTGCCATTGGAGTCGACATTTCCTGGTGTTCAACAGAATTAACACATTGCTTAAAGCAAGGGATCAATTGAAATAAACGATTCAGAATCTGATCTATCAATTGATTGGCTTCAATCTTGCAATTTTCATTCGACTTATTGCCTGAAAAATATCCAAAATTAAACGAATATTTAATATCGAATTTGTTTGACTTACTCTTTGACGACTGACAGTGAGTCCCAAACATAAAGAGCACCAAAAGGCAGCCAAAAATCATAACGATTTTGCTTAAACTGAAACCCATTTCAGTGAAGAATTGATTGAATAACTCTTTCGATAACTAATAGATAGAAATCCAAACGACTAATGAAAGTCAGAACCAATTGTCGGCTCTTTTTATCTGATTTGTTGTAATGAAAGCAGAAATACCAGACATTCAGTGATTCAGTTATTAAATCATATTTTGTTCGCAAATACTTTGAAATCAGAGATCGAATTGTCTTCCGATTGAAATACTTCTCAAAAATGTCAAAACTTTGCAATCGTTTCAGTTCTCAGGCTTTGGCGAAAATTCCTGATTCTGGAAATGAAATAATTTGAGATGAATTTGCATGCTCAAAAATGTATTGATCAATAAGTATTAATTATTGATTAGGTATTCAATCGATTTATTCGGAAAACAAGTCTTGGATGTGAAGCAATAAATTGTTTTTCAATGAATTATTTTTCTCTGATTTCAATTCAAATAGATTTCAACAAATATTAGTCATAAATACTTAACTCTTTTGTCGAAACAAAAAATTATCATTTTTTCGCTGATTTTTCAAAAACAATTGAAACAATTCTCTTATTGTATTTTAAAATATATTATCAGAAAATAAATAATCAATTAATTCAATAGTTTTGGTGACGATTCTGATGTCGAGACCACGAAATACCTGAAATAAAGTTCTTATTTTTGATTAAAAACTTTATTGATTTGTATTAAGAGTGAGACTAAGCGCCCGATTAACCAATTTTTGTCATTTTTTTCACTGGTCTTCACGTTATTTAAGTTTTAATTGATCCTTGGCATTAGCTTCTCAACTGACAACCTATTTGTTAATGAAATTTATTATTAATGCAAAAAATGTTTTATTGTTTTCATTAGAAAATTGTGAACAAAAAGTATTAAAACGTTTTTTAAAACAAAAAGAATTATTTTAAACAAATTATTGGTTTATATGAAATGTTTTTTCGATAATTATTTTGAATACAAACAAAAATAGTGACAATTATTACAATAAATAAGTGTTTTCTTCGATTATCTTTTGATGAATTATTCGGTCAACGATTTAATACTTTGGATCAAACTCTTAGACCTCTCGATTGTCTCAATTGGAGAGAAGCCATAGAGAGTGGACTTCACCCGCTTTTCGTTATTATATTCCTCTAGTTTTGAGCCGATCCTTAAGAGGAATGTCTTGAAGTAAAGGCCAGATATCACTGTTTGGTATTCATTGGGATCGGTTTCGAAGATATCACTCAATTGTTCAGCGGTTTTGCCGATCAGTTTTTCGGCCACTTCTTGGAAGGCCGTAACCCATATATCGGCGGTCGAGTCCGCGAAACAGAAGGTCAGAGTTAACCTCCACTCGAAATCGGGTGAATTTGTTTCACACTTTTCGCAGTAATAAAAGCCATTGTCTTCCGTTACTTTCTTAAGACACCCGCTATTGGCACAGCCTTTGTACAGATGTCGGTCCCCTCGAGTGGAGAACAGAAGAGTAGCTATACTGCTGTAGTAAAGGGTCGAGTCTTCGGGCACCGACTGAATGTTGATCTGAGACAAGTGCTTCATCTGAGAGGACTGTTTGTCTTCTCTGCCTTTACTCAGACGCACTATATTTGTGAGGTGTCCACCAGTGGTCTCCCTGTCATACCAGCCCTTCAAGAGGTGCGCTTCGGGAAAGTCCGGATCCAATTCCAGGATAGAGTTCTGAACACAGCCGAGTGTTTTGCCGCGAAATTCGCCGACGAGTGCGTTCTTAACGGCCAACACCTGTCCTGTCTTTCCCTCAAATTTGTTGGCCTCTTCGCCCCAAAGGGTGAGCCGGACCTCATGTAAGGTCTTATCGACGAGAGATAACTCCCGTTTCTTATACTCCTTGTGGTCTTTCTTCGCCAGAATTGGCTGATAGTCGTCGACATAAGTGATAACTCCGATCACATCGACTGACTTTCCCTTATACTGTTCCAAAAGTTCATTGATTGGAAGGAACCTGAATTGAATGGACGGCAGAGACACAGTTTCAGCGCAGACCTCAATCTGTGAGTCATTTGTGAGGACTATCTCGTAGTCTGACTTCAGATTAGAGTACTTTTTGTTCGCAGTTTTGACGTTTCCTTTGGATATGTAATAAATCAGATCCTTTTCAATCAAATCGTAGTATTTGTCGCACTCCTTATTGAAGGCAGTGATCCGTATTTCGGAGGACTCGTCGGTGGCGTCAAAAGAGAACACTTTGCCATCCCTTCCGTCTTTTCCTGAGTAGGTTCTGATCGCCGATTTGGTGGCGATTCTGACCCGAAGTACAAAATTTGTGAAATACGGGTGAATGTCACCGATTGAACACAACTTTGTTTTGTCGATCGGAACCGCTTCTCCTTTATTTGCGGATCGAGTCCGTGGTCTGTAATTCGGGTTAAAAGTACTCAGAATTCCGTTCGACATATCGTTCAAAGGGATCGGTTCGGCGATAGATGTGTCCATCATTTCGTTGATCGGCCGAAAGGCTTCCAATTTCTCATTGATTTCTGAGCCTATTGTGAGTTAATATTAATTCAATTGATTCATAAAGTGATGGAAATTATGTCCAAACCTCTCATAATTGGAGTTATCTTTGAGATGATTATGAGTTCGATATCATTGGGACTCATAGTCGACACCCAATACTCGTCTAAACTGATTACCGAAAAATTGGACAACTGTTGGCTCTCATAATAACCACTGATTTGTGGACTGATTTTGAAGACTCCCTGTTTTGTGGTATGAATGCCGTCGAAGAGAATACAACGAATAGATCCCGAAGTGATTGTCTTTGTGGCCAACACCTGAACCAATGGCTTCTCTTCTGTCGGATAACTTTGTTTTTTCTCTTTGATTATCTTTTCGAGACATCCGGCGCTTAACTCTGGCTTCGGATCCATTGTTTTCACCGAATTGTCAACAAATTAATTGAAACCAATTTTGTCGAAGACTTCAAAGGAAAACAAAAACAAAAATATTGTATTCAATGACTCAATACATAGAAAGTGCGGCAAAACTGCGAACAAAACCTTTTATGAGACAAACTCTACGCTATTCTCATATAAAAAGGTTCCTCTGATTATCGAAACATTCAAATACTTCGTTACATAATTATTACTTTGATTTTTAATGATCAATGAGCTAGTTCCTTTTCAAGCTTATTTCATGAGAAAGATATCACTTATGGAGAACACCTTTTGATTGGAATCAATGTCTTTGTTCTCATATTTTTCGGAATAAATGAATCGAAAGACAACTGAAAACTCTTTTATTCATGTCTTCAATAAAACAGATTTTATTGACTCTTCCATCAGATTCTTAAACATTTTTTTGGCTAACATTTCAAAGCACTGAAAGATACCTGACGTCAGTATAAGGATTTTGAAATAACCTAGATACTTCTATTATGACTCTTTCATATAAAATAACTTAAATTATCCCGTTTTGGGGAATCACCGGTTTTACATAATTAGACACAAAGGCTTATTCTGAAGGGAACTCCGATCGGATTCTTTACCATGGCGCATTAATAATGTTGTGCTCCTCGAGGTCAAAAATTGCTCGGTATCTCTATTCGTGTTGTATCAATAATACCAGTCCTTCAAGTTGTGAGCGTCAGCTAAATCCGGTTCTAATCTGAGAATAGATTTCTCGACAGAACAGTGGGTTTTGTGGTTCCAACGGTTTGGAAGGATGAGTGAGTTCTTAACGGCCAATACCTGTCCTATTTTACCACCAAAATTGTGGTCTTCATTGTCACTGTCATAAAGAGTGAACTCAATCTTTTCAAATGTCTTATCGATGAGATATATCTTTCTTTTCTTGATCTGAAAGTTGGAGTCGGGAACCGCTGACAGAATCTCATCAATAGAGTGGATAACTCCCATAAAATCAACTGATTTTACTTTATTTTCATTTAATAACTCACTGAATGGTCTGAAATTGAATTGGAGTGACGGCAAAGTCACCAAATCATCGCAGATCTCAATCTTTGAGTCATAGGAAAGGCTTATTTCGTAGTCTGATATCAGATTAAATGTTATTTTGTCCGCATTTTTAACTTTTCCATTGGATATGTAATAAACCGAATCCTCTTTAATTTGATGCATTCCATACTTTATCAACCACCTTGATAAGTAGTGGAATAACACCACAGCCATAGTTTATACTCATTTTGATAAGTTTATGTATTTGTAAACCATAGCTCATAACATAACTCATTTTCATTTGTATTCAAATACTATATAAGAGAACAGATTCTATGCATTTGTAGTCATTAGTGTTCGAAGTGCTGAACAGATAACTTAATAAAGTATTGTCTTAGAAAAGTGTGTTTTACTGTATAGTCAGTCAGTGCCACAATCTCGGGATTCAGATCAGGCCTCTGACCTAGGACGGTTAAGCCTGGTCTGAAACAAATTAGAGGAAAAAATTTGTCGCACTTTTCAATTGAACACAAGAATAAAATTGGAAAAGAAATTGATTAAAAATTCTCCAATGGTGACCTTGAGCAACAGTAATAGCTTCAAAGAGAAGGAAATTATTTTCCGAAAGATAAAGGGTGTCAGTGCAGAAACCAGTTTTAGACCGCTAGACGGCGAACGAGTGGACTTGTAGAAAATGGATACCATGTTCAGATTCGTCTTGAGAAGGGCTTTCATTTGAGGCATAAGAAAAATTTTTCCATCAGCGGATTAGCCAGAAACGGGCGAAATGTGTTAGGCAGAGGTCCTCAAGCTATTCGCCGACAGGGGGGATAGGGGGTGGATTTTTCTAAAGTCAAAAAATGGCTGTTTTCGACTAAAAATGGCCATTTTTAGGCTAAATCCGGTTATTTTCGGCATAATTCGGTTTAAATTGTCCTAAATTTAGTTTAAATCCAGTTTTTCGGCCAAAATTACCGAAATTGCCCTAAAATTACATTATTTTACCTAAATTTTCCTCAAAATTTTCCGCCTCGCTTCGATCGGCGGCTGGGGGGGTCTGGGGGGGTATTTCCAAAATTTTTCGCCAACAGGGGGGATTTGGGCTATACCCCCCCCTTGAGGATCTCTGTTTTATTAACAGAAATTCCAAGTTTATTCATTTTGGCAAATTGAGGACTAGATTTTATTAATATTGATCTCGGTATTTATAATTATTTTGACTCAACTTGACTAATTTAAAAAAGCATCTAGCAGAAAGTTTTTTCTATGTTTTATTCAATTTTGTATTAAATGCAATTCAATGAAAAAGTTTTCTTTAATTAATTCAGTTAATTAAAACTTATTCTGTGTGAGGGAACGGCTATATTGAAGACCAGATGTTTTTGGAAGACATTCACTAATTGTTTGATTATTGAAATGAGACAAATAATTGATCGAATATTGACAACTAAATTGAACCAGGTCTTTGATAAATTGATTATTGATTCGTACGAAAGGTTAACGGAGAGGTTTCCTCGTCTGACCGTCAGTTTGTAAAATGTCCTTGCATGGTCTCGAATTAACTTGATAAAGCCGGAAACACACCATGCTGTTTCCAACAGAATGAGTAATTTCAAAGCTAAGACTATTAACTAGATTATTTAATAATTATTTTTCATTGAGCAAGGTAGTCAACACTCAATTCAATAATTGCACGACTACTGGATGAATTATTCTAAATAAAAGATCCAGAGCAACTTCTATATTTGGTCCAAAGTGAACAAGGTTCTTTTGATTGGTCTGTGTTAATGATTAACCAATTTATTGAAAACTTGTTCCTTTTGTGATCAACACCTCTACGATGACCTCGACTACCGCTGAAACACAATTATCATTATTTTCCAAAACTGTTATTTTTATTCAACTTTTCAATTGTATTCTTGGTTAATTAAATCCTGTTCTATCGGATTTACACATTAGCTCAGTTTTAAATTAATATTAGCTAGTTCATTTTCTGTTTTAAAATTTTTGGTAATAATAATAATTTAATTCATAATTAAATTCAATTAAATAAATACAAAGATTTTTAATTAAAAACTGAATTCAAGTCTTTTTTATAACTGAAAACCAGATGTTATTCAAAGCCATTGATTAATTGCTAGTTATTATTGAATTATTGAATAAAGTCAAACAAACAAACATGAATTGGTCCCTAAAAAATGAATCAGGTCTTTGATAAATTGAAGTCAAATTTGTTCAGCTCAAGGTAAGTCCTATTAAAACTGACTAGATCATTTTTGATTAATAATTACTTCTACTAGACCTTGTTAGTTAAATGAAGAGGTTTTGCTAAAAATGATTGGACAAGATTAACTTGGTGAAAAATTCCTTTTAAAATAGAAGAGGACTACATTGTTTCAGACATTTGAGACCATGTTAATGGTATTTTATGCCCTTGTTCATAATTTGTTTTAAAATAAATTGTAAATGTCAGGGTCAAAATTGGTGAGCCGTTGGATTGAAGATCAAAAATTGACCATGCTCATTATGAAGAATAACTGATGCTTTCTTGTGTTCGTGTCCGATGGTTTTTGTTCCTGATCAATTGTGGTTCCCTAGCTCAATTTTAAAGATTGGTTTCATGAGTGCCAGCTTTTTGATTGATAGGTTTGTGATTATGAACAACCAATTTATCAAAAACCTGGTTCTTTTGTAAACAAGAATTCTGTGGAAAACTGTACTAAATCTGAGCAAAAATTTTTATGATTTTAAAAACTGTTATTTTGTATAAATATTTGATTGAATTTAATGAAAATTTACTTTTAATTGTTCTTGGTCAAAGAGAACTGTTATAAATGTTTTTCGAATTATATTTTATCAAGTTGAATCAGAGTGGACTTGGAGAAAAATGGATACCATGTTCAGATTCGTCTTGAGAAGGGCTTTCATTTGAGGAATAAGAGAAAATTTTTCCATCAGCGGATTAGCCAGAAACGGGCGAAATGTGTTAGGTTCGAAATTTTGTGAGCCAAGGTGATCGGCGAAGCCGACAAAATGGCCGCCGGAGGCCGAAAACCCGGTTTTTAGGTGCAAAATATACCCTCCCCTATACCCCCCTGAAAAAATTTTGGGAAAAAGCTTAGGACACCCCCCCCCCCCTGAGCCGAAGAGCTCGGGGAACCCTGGTCTAGATAGACTTGCACCCATTTTCCAGGAATCCTGAATTTGCCCGAAATTACTTAGACTTGCATGAAAGTTAATGTCCGAAAATACGGTAATATTTTATAAACAAAACTAAACTCAATTATACAATAATTTTATTCATTCCTCAAAACACTTGGTTTCACAGGAATACAGATCATTCTCTGCGGTAGAGAAGGGCTCAGAATAAATATTTTCTTCGCTATTCTCATCTATCATATGCTGTCCACTGAAGTCATAGTCAATGGGCTCACTGTATGTGTGGATTATTGATGTGTTTCGCCCAGAATTGAATAAAACACTCGACGAGAACTGTGTTTCCCTTTCCTCCAATCCATAGAACTCCATATTATATGTGCTGTTCATTGCTTCGGACAAACGTCGTCTTCGGTTACCGTAATTGTGTTTGATTTGAATGATTGAGAAGTCATTGATTGGAACAGTTGTGAGACCTCTTCGGCTTCTGTTCGCTATATTTGAGTTCAAATAATTCACTTTTTTCCTCAAATATCTGATTAAAGTGAAGACAATAAGCAATAGAGATGTAGTGGTTATGGCGACCACTGAAGAGATGATAACCAAAGAACTAATCGAGAAATGAGTCTTAACTAAACCTCCATTTGTTGTCTCAGTTTTAGCCATATTTTGATTCTGACATAAAGTGTTTAAATCGGAAATGACTTCACTGTTCGTGATATCACTTTTCTGAACCCAAACACCTTTTATTCCGCATATTCTGTGATAAACAGAATAATCATTGCAATGGATATCAAGTTCTGTGGAATATTTCATTCCGTCCTCTGATTTCTTGATAACTATTTGACGAATTCCTGGAATTTTAGACACATTTTCTAAATTGCATTCAATGGCAACACATTTGAGGCTATAATTAGAGAAATGACTCCAAACCCCTGTCGATAGACATTCAGTAACTAATTTCGATAACACTTTGAAACCTATATTGCAGTGGAGTATAGCATTGCTCCCAATATTGAGTCCATCCGTGAAACTGAATCTTCCGTTTCTATCAACCAATTCATTGCATGTCTTCGGTTCAAATTTGGTCACTATTTTCGGGTTCACTTTTCGGGGTTTAGTTTTTGTGTTAGGGTTCACACAATTAGGTGACAATGAAGACCAAAGACCATTGGCTTCACAACTGATCTCTTTGACACCGACCAGACTATAGTTCTGATTGCAGTGAAACTCTGCCATCAAATGATTGTCTTTGAATCTCGTTTTCACAAAACCGTTGTAAGGGATGTCAGGGGAACCGCATTTGAGGCGACTCTTACTCTCGTTGAAGATTTCGATTTCACACAAACCATAATTCTTGAGACCTTTTGCATAATTGAATCGCAAAGAATTACCGGAAACAACTCCATTCG
The DNA here is from genome assembly GCA_034698165.1 of Punctoribates punctum. NCBI lineage: Eukaryota > Metazoa > Arthropoda > Arachnida > Sarcoptiformes > Punctoribatidae > Punctoribates > Punctoribates punctum. Next base: position 7,498 of record JAQGBD010001188.1, on the reverse strand, counting down.
ACAAATGGAGATATGTCTCCATATTCTTCGCACTACCATCGGATTCACTTTTTGATATCTCGAAGAATCGTCGCTCGTCTTTGGATCCAAACCAAAGAGTGTAGTCATCAGAGGTTACATTTTCAGAGATATTCTTCGAAAATGTTAAACGAATTGCTTTTAAATGCAGTTCTTCTTTGAATACCATTTCTAATGAATGGTAAGTCTCTTCTCTCTTTGACTTAAGATTAAAACAGGTGTTGATATCGCCATCGATTGCTGTCATTATCTCATCCTTTCTATAGTTAAATTGAAGATCAAGAATAGAGTAATCAAGCACAGTTTTAGTTTGAAGTGATGGCACACATTGTGGCACTTTATTATCCCAATAACCCCTCGGAAAGCACTTCCTCTTCGAGATTCCAAATAGAAGTGAATCTGAGTCACAAAAGTAATGAACAACTGTTCCGGGGATAAAGTTTACTCTTGAAGTCCAGTTTTTATTGCTAGAATATTCAATAAAGCCTTTGTTAGGCACTCCCGGCTCACCACAAGGAGTGGACACTAATATCTCATAAAATATACTGAATTGAAGTAAAATTATCAAAACAAATGATTGCAACGAATCCATAATTTTATCGTTAATTAAACAATAGATTAAAAGAATTGACAAATAATTCAATCAATTTGTAGACAATTAGAAAGAAAACAAATCAAAGTCTGAAAGTGTGTGTCAGTCCCCTAACAGTCCCCTAACACCTAATTAGTCGATAGTTTTTTAGGAAGTGCTTCGATAAGATCTGTTGCAGTCGTCAAAGTTTGGACTCTTTTCAAAGGAAACGCAAAACGAAATACGAATTTCAAATAAGTTTATCTTGCTCATATCAACACAAGAGAAATAATTAATGGAAAATATAATTCCTTTTTCTCATTCCATAGATTAACACATAAGAAAATAATTGGATTCAAAGGAGCAAGGTTAAACAATCAATTTATTAGGTAACTCGAAAGTAATTGGACCCAACATTTGGTGTTAGCAAGGTCAGGCCAGACTCTTATTCAGAGCTGAAAGTCTTTAACAATTTTATGTATTGGAGTGGTCTGAGTGTTGCGGTCGAGAAACGAGACGAGAGTTTCGTAAGCGATACACACTTTATAGGAGTGGAGTCTCTCTATTGCCGATGAATTGCATTTCGAGTGAAGCAGAACTGTGGCCACTATTTTCTGGAACAGATTCGCGTGACTGTTGAGGGCATACAATAGGATCGATATCATGGCCACTATCGGGGCCGACACAGACTTCTCTTTGCCGGTGAGAACACTGAATAGGAGCAGAGTTGAGGGCAGACTCGATTGGAACAGAGCCTTCAACTCAGGAATTCTTAGTGTCTCTAAAGAGTTGGACAGTTTTGCCACTTGTGTTCCGGCCGACAGACATTCGCGCCATATATAACGGGCCACCTCTCGAATGGCCACAGTTTTGGTGGTCTCGTCGGTCAACAGCGCTCTCATCACTCCCTCATAATATTGGTTATTAAGAGAGGACACAATTTCTTTGTCCCTTTCGTTCTTCATTTCACCGAAAATTGAATCACTTTTAATGTTATTTTCGATTTTCGTCGAATTCATGTCGAAATGGTTTTCTGTTTTCACTTTTTTATTGATATCCGAAGAACTGATTTGTTTTGAATGGCTTTTACTTCGAGTTTCTCTGCAATTGTCTTCAGATGATTGGGTTTGTGACTCATCTTCAGGTTTGATGTCGTCTTCAGAATGTTTTCTTCTTTTTGAAGGACTTTCAGTCAACTGTTCCTCACTTTCATTGGAATCGATGGCAGAGTTTGTGACGATTGCGACTAATTATACAAAAATTTGATTAAATTTGATTTCAAACAAAAACTATTCAATACTTTCACCAAATTCTTCATTGAGTTGTGAGTCGGGAATAATAACACCTATTTATGGAATGATTGAAATTGAAATGAGCAAGGACCAATTACAATAGACTAACCATGAATTGTGATCGTTTGGTCGCTGTTTTGTTTAGTGTCCGGATTGTTGTCAACACTTAGAGAGTGGAGGAGTCTGGAGAGGGGACAGTCCTTGTATTGGTTGTAGAACTGTTGCAATTGTTCGAACTTCTTGTAGACGTTATCAACCATTCGCTCGCATTTACGACAACACCATTTGGCAGACATCGCGCCCACAAACTCTTGAGTACAGTTACTCAGATCGCACTGACGGCCGTCGGTGCCGTTGGCGAACAGTGACATCAAGTCGTGGACCTGTTTTACCACTTGTGATGTCGGGTCGTTCCTCAAGGAGTCGTCCAAATGAAACAAAAGCCGTCTTCGGCCCAAATTGGTGCTGATGTCGTCCTTACAAATAGCACAGATGGACACCTCCCGCGCCAGAGGACGGGACGGGAACACCTCCTCTCTTGTGCTTAAAGTGGTATCACTTGATTCAGTCATTTATTATCTAAGATTGTCTTCAATTCCTTGAAATAAACATTTAATCAAAATTAAAATTATTTGTGACAAAAGTGTTTACAAACAAAGCGTTTCCATAACAACCAACGGATTGCGATTTACCACCAAATTTTTATCCTTACTTATTATCTTGATAAATTCACTTATTTAAGCCTGTGCATTTAGAATCTAGCTATTTTTCTGCTCTATCTTGATTGTGAAATCTATATACAAAATGATATTCTGAATTATATCTTGGATTTAATGATTTCTTGAATTTTTATCATCCATTTAAAGGCAGTCCTTTTGAGCACTTTTTTAATTGATTTTTAAATTTTTAATCATTTGTAACAAAATTTATTTACTATTCAGTCAACTTTTGAGTAAAATCTTGTCATTTTTGTTACCTTGCTAATCAATTGCTGTGAAAATGGCCAAAAATCTGATAAATTCTCGTAAAATTGTTTACCCGGGTTCTGGCGATTTACCAGATTATCGAAACGGAACCAAAGTATTCATACTTTGCTTAAATGTCAATCAATTTAATCTTGTTTTGAATTTGAGGTCAAATTTCACTTCAGAACCGTTAAAGAGAACTCTGACGGCGAGGAAGTGGTGATCGACGACAGCAGACGTAATGACAAACCCATGGAACTGATTATTGGCAAACAATTCAAATTGATTTTATGGGAGGAATGGATCAAAAACATGAGAGTCAAAGAGGTCTCTGAAATAGTGGCCGACAAACAGGTCTGCACTCCCTATCCGTTTGTCTCCAAATGTTACCGAAAATTCTGTAAACCAAACACCGATTCCACTGAAGAAGACATCGCTCCCCGTCATTGCTGTGGTAATAGCCTTACCATTCATTAGTGGTTAAGACATTTCAGATTCAATTAACAGATTCTGATCAGACTTTTCTTGAATTCGATATTTATTCTGTGCTTTAATCGCAGGAATGACTCTGAATACGGGTTTAGGTCATCCAGATTTGGATGAGTTGGTGGCCAACCCCTCTGATCTCAAGTTTACAATTGAGTTACTGAGTGTGGAAGACCCCGAAGACTACGACAAAGAGGTCTGGCAGATGTCCACTCAGGAGATGTTGGACTCGATCCCCAAATTCCGAAACGAAGGCAATGTTTTATACACTAAGAAACAGTATTCAGAGGCGGCCCTTCTCTACAGCAAAGCCTTGGGTGTTGTCGAACAGCTGCTGCTTAAGGAAAAGCCCGGGGATGAGGACTGGCAGCGCTTGGATGAGCTTAAAGTTCCCCTTCTCTTGAATCTGAGTCAATGCAAACTCATTGAAAGAGACTTTTATTCTGTTCTCGAATTCACGACTGAAGTCCTCAAAAGGGACGGCAATAACACGAAAGCGCTGTTCAGAAGAGCCAAAGCCCACACTTCGGTCTGGAATCTGGAGGACGCGAAACAAGACTTCCGAAGAGTCGTCGTCTTAGACCCGAGTCTTACAAATACAGTAAAAAAAGAGTTGAATTCAATCGAAATTCTTGAAAAGGATTCCAACAGAAAAGATATGCAATTATTGAGAGGAAAACTCTTTTCGTAATTCCATTGATTTCTTGTCCAATAAATGTTGTCTTTTATTAAATTTGATTAAATTCTATACAAAATCACCGAATATTTCAGTAATCCATCAGATTTTAGATCGCATTTGGAAAGACTGCCGACAGATGTCGTATCCGTTCCTCTAATGCCTTCATTTCGCACATGTTTTTCATTGAATTGGTTTTTAATTTTTAATTTAAATGTCTTTTAATTGATTTAAATGTGAAAATGGGTTCACAAGAAGCGCATCGTTCGGGTCCTCTCAAACAGGACAACAAAAGACACAAATTCGGGAGACATCGGACCAATCGGTTGATTAATTCATCGAATAGGGGCCGAAAAGATGACATCAAAGCCATTACGAAACGCAAAGATCTTATCGGAAGAGTCGACAGAAGGAATCAAATGAAACAAATCCGAGAAAACAAACGCGAAGAGACTTTTATGTCTAAACGAGGCCTCGGAAGCGATGACTCGCCGCCCATTCTGGTGGCCGTACTCGACATGAACGCCGAGAACACCACAAATGAATCGTTTCATAAGTTCTTGGATTTGGTCCGAGAAAGTGACCAAAACTGTGTCTCAAATGACTACAGAACTGAACGCAATTCTCACATAAGTTTTCCTCGACTTAAGACACGATTTGAGTTCATTTTCATCGATAACACGGACTTGAATTCAGGTCTGGATTCGGTCAAAGTGGCCGACATTTTACTTCTTCTCCATTCGGTGGACGGTATGGGACAACACCCGCTATTAGACGCCATATATAGTCATTGTCTGCCGACAACAGTTCACGTCATCAGCGGTTTGAATGAATTGAGTGCTAAAAAGAAAACAGATTTTAAGAAATCGATTCAAAAGCAAATCGACGCCAAATTTCCCGACGAAAGGCTCAGATCTGTTGACAACAGTACCGAAGCCTCTCAACTGATCCATTATTTATCAAACTGTAAGCGAAAACATAATGCCTTCCGATGCCATCGGACACAAGTGTTGGCCGAAAGACTTGAGTTCACTCCAAATACGAATAAAGCGGACGAAGAGATCGGAACTCTTAAAGTTTTCGGATATATTCGGAACAGAGCTCTTGATGTCAACTCTTTGGTACATATCCCAGGATTTGGTGACTTCCAGATGAGTGTTATTGAGGTGTTCTCTGACCCGAATTCGTTGCCCAAAAACAAGAATAAAAGCAAAGACTCGATGGACAACGAAATCCAAAGTGAACTCAAATTTGTTCTGAGAACTGATCCGACGAAACAACAGTCTCTCGATTCGGAGTTTGCCGCCGATCCTATGGATGGCGAACAGACGTTCCCTACAGAAGAAGAACTCAATGAAGCAAAAGAGGAACAGAAGATCGTGAAGAAAGTGCCCAAAGGAACTTCTGATTACCAAGCTACTTGGATTGTCGACGACAATGAAGAAGAAGAGGAAGAGGACAGTGACGGAGAGGAGTACACCGATGAAGAAGAAGACCAAATGGAAGCAGAGGACGATTCTGAGGAGGAGAGCGCAGAGGACGCAGAAGAGGATGAAATGGAAACCATGTCTGTCACCGGTTCCGTCAATGAAGCAAATTATGACCAGAAAATGGATTTAAGCGAAGAACAGTCGGCTCTTCAGAAGTTCAAAGAACAGCGTCAGTATGAGCTGTTTCCCGACGAAGTGGACACACCTAATGACCAGATGGCGAAAGTCCGGTTCGCCAGATATCGTGGCCTCAAAAGCTTTCGGACCTCTCCGTGGGATCCGAAAGAGAATTTACCGAAAGATTATTCGCGAATATTTCAGTTCGAAAACTTCGCCCGAACTAAGAAACGGGTGTTTAATGAGGACGAGTCCGGCGCTCAGAATGGATGGTATGTCTGCGTTCACGTCTCAAATGTCCACAAAAGTGTCTTTCAGTGGTTTACAGACAATAAGAAACCGCTTCTATTGTACGGTCTTTTGGCTCACGAGCACAGAATGTCGACAATAAATATGGTCATCAAAAGAGTGGCCTCTTTTGCAGAACCGATAAAATCAAAGGAAACGCTGGTATTTCACGTCGGGTGCCGTCGATTCAAGGCTTCCCCCATATTCTCTGCGCACACAAACGGCGATAAGCATAAGTTGGAGCGCTTCCTAAGGAGCGATGTGGCCGTTGTGGCCACCATTTATGCGCCGATCACTTTCCCGCCGGCCTCGGTGTTAGTCTATAAGCAATTCGAAGACGGGTCACAGCAGTTGGTGGCCACCGGTTCGTTGTTGAGCTGTAATCCCGATAGGATTGTCGTCAAACGGATCGTATTGAGTGGACATCCCTTCAAAATAAATCGGAAACACGCAGTCGTTCGGTATATGTTCTTCAATAGAGACGACATAATGTGGTTCCGACCGATTGAGTTGCGGACCAAATATGGCCGCAAAGGACACATTCGGGAGCCGTTGGGAACTCACGGACACATGAAGTGCGTCTTCGACCGACAGCTCAACTCTCAGGACTCGGTTCTCATGAATTTGTATAAACGAGTGTATCCTAAATGGACTTACGATCAGAATCTGTATTCCCTTCCGATTGTCGCTCAAACCGAAGACAACAAAACCAATGAAATTATGGAATAAATGAATTGTTTTATAGAAATTCTATAGAAATTGAAATCAAGTTTTGCTTTGAAATTGTATTTAATTTACTGAATATTTTTTGATTAAAAACTACGAAATCCTACCGAAAGAGTCACTCTTTGTTAAGTTTCTGCCATTCCTTCAAAACTGTGACCACATTCAGGGGCTCTCCTAAGGAGTGGCTCTTTGAGTGGTCCAGAATTTTATTTTCAACGATAAAACTCTCTGTTATGGCCTTCAAGTGATGACAATTGTAATAATGAGACAACAAATAGATTTCTAAACAGTTTTGTTGGCAGAGCTCCTCCACTAAGAACTCCTGGCATTTGTTCATAATTGAGATTATGTTGTATTTGTTGGCAGTGATGACCAGTTCCTCGACATTTTTCACAGTGATGTTAATCTGTCCACTGTATGCAAAGTTGATGATTAAGACCAGAATATAATCGGAGACATCTTTCATATCGAGTCTATAATAGCCGTCACTCGACTTCGACCGATAGTGGAATAGTTTCTGAAAGTATGGACTCAAACACAAGATTACAATTCTATGGACTTTGTATTCCCGACTCTTCGCCGATACTATCAGATCGGGTCTGCATTTCAAGTACTTCCAGTTCTTCAGAATAAGCGCCGAGTCTTCACTATTTGAGATCATATCAAAACTTATCCAAAAATAGTCTTTTCGGTGATCTTTAGGACCAAATATCGGCCATAACTCAATTGAGGCCCAATTTTTCGCTCAATTGATTTAAGTTAAAAATTTCGCAACAATTGAGTCAAAGGTTTTAACTTTAAACCAGAGGTCCTCAAGCTCCTCGCCGACAGGGGGGGATAGGGGGTGGATTTTTCTAAAGTCAAAAAAT
>JAQGBD010001187.1:0-18234 GCA_034698165.1 Punctoribates punctum | reverse complement strand
ACCACAGAATCCCGAACCACAGAATCCCGAACCACAGAATCCCGACAGCCACAACCCCGACAGCCACAACCCCGACACACAGAATCCCGAACCACAGAATCCCGAACCACAGAATCCCGAACCACAGAATCCCGAACCACAGAATCCCGAACCACAGAATCCCGACAGCCACAACCCCGACAGCCACAACCCCGACAGCCACAACCCCGACAGCCACAACCTCGACACACAGAATCCCGAAACTTAGAATCAGTTTAGGTTGGGTTAGGTTAGGTAAGGTAGGGATTTCATGTGTCGGCATTCTGTGTGGCGGGATTATGTGTGTAGACACATTTCCCTTATAATCAATAATTATAACAAAGGGCTAAAACAAAAGATTGATGTTTAAAAGCAGTAAGAACATATTTTAATCATCTAGGTAAAATATTTGTGGAAATTTTACTCACCGATGAAATTGTATTATCGATTTTTTAATTCAAATAACCTAGTTATATTTAATAATTATTGTATTGATTGTTTAATTAAATATAATTATAAATCCATCAAAATTAAGTGTATTTTATCTTGGTACCAGTTCTTTCATGAAAAATTAAAAAACATTGAACATTATTAATAGAATTCCAGAGAAATTTGACCATGAAATTCTCTGAAAAATTTCTTGTATTTGACAAGAGTTTTATGAAAATTAAATTCACGGACAATGAAACAAATTCAACTATCACATTTTTGCCTATGGATTATAAACCATTTGTTAATTGTGACTATAAATCGTTTTTCACCAAGGACAAGTACTTCACAATTTTTGGGCCCTTTATTTTTCTATTGAAAGAGTTGGCCAAATATAAAAGAGCATGGTAAGTAACCATATAAATCGATAATAAGTTTAAATGACCTCGACACGTATCAGGTTGGAGATGTTAAAACCTCCAATGTCTTATCGGGAAATAGTTAATCGGACCATGGTGGACAGACCTCATTTTATTACCACAGTCAACGATATCTCACAAATGCTGGCTTTTATGGATGATGTGACCCAAACAGATGTAACCTATGCTGTGACCAAGGTCGTCGATTTCACAAATGAAGCTCGAATAGCTTACCGGAAATACCCTGGTCAGCCTCAGTTCTTCTCAAATTTCAATCAATTTCCTCAGAAAACAATTATCGTCTCATTTATTGCTTTGATTATTGTTTCACTCTTTCTGAGGATGAAAGACAAGAATATCAAAGAAATGTCCCGAATATTATTTGACACCTTCACTGTATTTTTCATCAAATATATGCCTAGATCATTAAGAAGTAACAATCTTGATGAGCGGTTTGTCATAGGAGGATGGTTACTTGCTTGCTTGTTTTTATCTATTCAATTCTGCAGTTTAATCTTGGAAGGAAAAGTAAAGGCCATTCCGCTTAAAATAATTGATTCTTGGAATGACCTCTTCGAGCAAAGGGAGGTCCAAATCGCTGCCGTTCGAAAAGACTTCATAATTCAATATGCCCAGGGTAGTCAGTCACCAATTGCATTAAACTTGAGGCATAGACTAAGAGTACTGAGCTACAGAAAATGAGAGACCCAAATACCTTTATAACTCTGGCGAAGAATATGTCATCTGGGCACACTGCATTCGCTATGAATAGACTGACCATGGTATTTATTCTCATGAAAATGGCCCAATTGACTCACGATGAAAGGTTCCTGGATAATCTGCACATTTCTACATCAGGAGGGCCTCAGTTTCCCTTTTTTCTGTCTTCATTTGATAGAACACATAAGTACCTGGATGATATGAATACCATGTAAATTTTTCTTGGATCATTAAAATTAGCATGATTGAGCTAATTTATTTTCAATTTTATCTAGCATTTATTGGAGTGTGGAAAGTGGGTTATTCTCAAAATGGCTAGCTGACTCAATACAGGACAATGGCTACAATAATAAATTTGAGAATTTGGTCAAAGAGGCTCAATGCAAATACGAGCAAGCTACTTTCAGGCAAATGGATGAATTATATTTATTGTTGATAGGATCAATTAGTTCTATAATCGTCCTGATAATTGAATGGCTTTTTCAGGCATTTGTGAGATTAATCATTATTTTTTCAATAGAAGAAGGTATGGTTTTAAATTGAACTAGCTAGTTAACCATTAATTTATTGAAAATATTTTTAATCAGTTTTGCTTTTTGTATATTTGAATTGTTCTCACTTATAGTTTACTTGGTTTTATATTTCAACAGATTCTAATTACCTAGCCAACTGATAGGTTTGAAATTAAGTTTACATTGAAACAGTATCATGCAAATTTTGTGTAATATTTTGAATGATATTTGCTTACATTTAATCAATAAAATTCTTAATGAAATAAATGTCATACAAATATAATTGTCCTTGCTGTTCATTGTCTCAAAGTTTTTGAGAAATGGATATTCACTTGTTCGATTCATTTAATAGTTAGTTTGAATTTTATGAGCATGGTCATCGCTGATAATCATATTGTGTTTGACAAGAATTTAATGAAAATAAAGTTCACGAGTGATGACACAAATGATACTATTACATTTATGCCTGCTGCTTATCAACCTCTAATATATTACGACATAAAAGAGTTTTTGAACAAGGACATTAATAGTTTCACAATTTTTGGGTCTTTCATAATGCTATTGAAAGAGTTGGCCAAATATAAGAGAGCATGGTAAATATAAAACTATATTTTAGAATATGTTTTTCTGAATTCATTTGAAGTGATCAAGTTACTTTACAGGCTGCAGTTCCTGAAGCCTCCGATGTCTCCAAAGGATCTGATCAGATGCATAATGGAGGACAGACCTCATTTTACTGCCACTATGTCAGGCGTCTCACATATGTTGGCCTTCAGGGCAAATATGGCGAATAAAAATGTAACCGATGCTATAACCAGGGTCATTGATTTCACAAATGAAGCTTGGATAGCGTACCCGACATACCCTGGTCAGCCCCAATTCTCGTATTTCAATCAATTTCCTGAGAAAACAATTATCGTTTCAATTATTGCTTTGATTATTGTCTCAATATTTCTATGGATGAAAGACAAGAATATCAAACAATTAATTCTTATAATATTCGATACAATATCTGTATTTTTCATCAAGGAAATGCCAAGTTCTTTCAAAAGGAAGCACCTAGCTGAGCAGTTAGTCATAGGAAGCTGGCTAATAGCATGTTTGTTTTTGTCTATTGAATTCTGCAATTTAATCCTCAATGAAAAAGTAAAGGCAATACCCTTGAAAATTATAGATTCTTGGAATGACCTCTTCGAGCGAAAGGAGGTCCAAATCGCAGCCGTTCAACACGACCTTATTATTCAATTTGCCCAGGGTAGTGAGTCCCCAATGGCTTTAAATTTTAGGAAAAGATTAAGAGTCCTGTCCTTCGAAGAAATAAGAGAAACAAATACCTTTATCACTCTGGCAAAGAACATCTCTTCTGGACAAACAGCGTTCACAAAGGATAGACTGACCATGATATTTATATTAATGAGAATGGCCAAATCAATTAATGATAATCAGTTCCTGGATAAGTTGCATATTTCATCATCAGGAGGGCCTCAGTTACCATTTTTCATGGCTTCGTTTGATAAGAAACATCTGTACTTGGATGACATGAACACCATGTAACAATTTTATTCAATTAAGTGAGAATTAATTTCACTTTTTCAACTGATCTAGTATCTCCTGGAGTGTGGAAAGTGGATTATTCTCAAAGTGGCTAGCTGACTCAATGAAGGACAACGGATACAATGGAAAATTTGAGAACTTAGTGAAAGAACCTCAATGCAAATACGAGCAAGCTACTTTCAAACAAATGGATGAGTTATATGTATTGTTGATAGGATCAATTGTTTCTTTATTTATTCTTTCAATTGAATGGCTTTTTGAGTAAATGTCAGTAAATTGAGGGAAATTAAAATCCGGGGTAAATCAAAGGAATAACTGTTAGGTGTTTCCAACTCTTTGCCTATCTTTAAGTTCTGTTTCCTAATAAGATGACCAAGATGTTAATTATTAATGATCTACTTTTTATAAAACAATAATTATCAGTAACAAATTTGAATTTAATTATCTAGCTAACTAATGAGTGGGAACTTTAGTTAACATAACAAAATTTTCTTATTGATTTGTTATTTCAAATTACCAAGTTGTTTTTAATAGCTTTTTCATAGATTGCCTCAATAAAAATAATTGGGATTCTAATAAAAAATTATCATGTTTTGTACCATGCTAAATCTTTTTCTTTGAGAAAAATTCATTGAATGTTGTTTTAACTTAAGATCAAACTTCAGAATATTGACCATGTTCTCAGACAACTATCTTGTATTTGATAAGAGCCTGATGAAACTTAAGTTCACAGACAATGAGACAAATGAGACGATAACATTTGTGCCTGCTAATTACAAGCCATTTGTGAGTTGTGATCACCCGGGCTTTTATAACAATGAAAAGTATTTCACAATTTTCGGTCCTTTTATTGTCCTATTAAGAGAATTAGCAAGATATAAACGTGCATGGTAAGTATAAATGATAAATTAGCTAATAGATCAATTAAAGAATTTGCCAATAATTCACCAGGCTTCAAATGTTTAAGCCACCACTTTCAGGCCAAGAGTTTCTTAATTATCTAATGTTTGACCAGCCTCATTTTATTGCCACATATACTGATGTGTCTCAACTGCTGGTATTTGGTGCTGGAATAAATTATACCCTGGCTGTCACCCGGACTATAGGCTTCACAGACGAGGCTCGTATTGCTTACAAAATGTATCCTGGTCAACAACCTTTATTCGAATACTTTAATCAGTTTCCGTTGAATACAATCATCTCTTTATTTATGGCTTCGATTGTCGTTTCAATTATATTATGTCTTAAAAAGAAAACTATCGATGAATTGATTCGAATATATTTCAATACACTATTCGTTATTATCAACCGAAGTATGCCAAGATCATTTTCAAAAGCAAAATTAGCCAGTCAATTAGTGATCTGCGGTTGGCTATCAGCATGCATGCTCATTTCTATTCTGTTCTGCAATTTAATCCTCGATGAAAAGGTTAAGGTCATACCTACAAATTTAATTGACTCTTGGGATGATCTGCTCAAAATGGAGCAGGTTAAAATTGCTACAATTCAAAATGATTTTTTCTATCAATATGCTCATGGTTGTGAATCGTCAATGGCCTTGAATTTTCGTAAAAGGATCAAGCTACTAACATTTGGCGATTTATTAATTCCTGAAGTTCTCAAAAAATTGGCACAAAATATGAATTCTGGAGAAACAGCTTTGGTGAAAGACAAGCAGACAATGATTTTTCTCCTAGATAATTTGGCCTTATTGAGTGAGGATAAGCTGTTCCTGAATTCTCTTCACATTTCCCAATCGGGCGGAACTCAGACACCTTTTTTCATGGCTTCATTTGACAGAAAACATAAATACCTGGAAGATATGAATATTATGTAAACATGAAAAATAAGTTGCCTAGCTAATTTTTATTTTCAGAATATCTCGGAGTATGGAAAGTGGATTGCTTTCGAAATGGGTGTCCGACTCATTCAAAGATAATGGATATAACGGAACATTTGAAGAAGTGAGCAAGGAACCTCCGTGCAAATTCGAAGTCGAAACTCTCAGACAAATGGATGAGTTGTTTCTCCTGATGTTTGGCTCAGTTATCTCGATAACTGTACTCTTATTCGAGTGGATTATAGAAAATATATTTCCTGATAGAAACGATTATTTTGTCAAAAACTTCAATTATCCTGCAATAAGACAGAGTAGGCGGCGAAGGCACAAATTCTAGTTACTAGATCATTCCTTTTCTTATTGTCAATTATAATCTATGAATAATTCATGATGGAACAAGTTGATATTGTTTTGTTGACCCATTTATACTGTTCTATAATTGAAGAACTAATAGTCTATTATCAAGAATTATTATTAATGTTATCTGGGTAGAAAACAGTAATTTGGAATCGATTATCTTGGAAAAGGAAAATATTTCAGGAATTTTCCACATATTTATAGATTTCAAATATTTACTACAAATGGTTTAAAAATCAATTTATTATTATATGATATATACTGACAATCAATCATTGATATCATTAAAGACCTAATTGTCTTACAAATCATTGTCCTTGGTATTAATCAACAAACTTTTTTTTTCAGGGAAGTAATCTTTTTTTTGTTCTCTGATTCCATTAAAATTAGCTTAAAATGAGCATGGTCTCTAATTATGTGGTATTTGACAAGACTTCTATGAAAATTAAATTCATTAGCGAGGAAACAAATTCAACTATCACATTTATGCCTGCTGCTTATACGCCTTTCATTAATTATGATGTCACCGAATTATTCAACAAGGACATCAAAGGGTTCACGATCTTTGGTCCCTTCATAATGTTGTTGAAAGAGTTGGCAAAATATAAAAGAGCATGGTGAGTAAGCTTTCAAATTTGTTGAAAATAAGTTAAAAAGACCTAAACATTTAACAGGCTACAGTTGATAAAGCCGCCAATGTCTCACCAAGAGTTGATTAATTGCATCATGGTGGACAGACCTCATTTTATTGCCACTATGACTGATATCTCACAAATGTTGGCCTTTAAGTCAAATATGGCCCAAACAGATGTAACCTATGCTGTAACCAGGGTCATCGATTTCACAAATGAAGCTCGAATAGCATATCGCACCTACCCTGGTCAGCTTCAGTTCTTCTCATATTTCAATCAATTTCCTGAGAAAACAATTATCGTTTCATTTATTGCTTTGATTATTGTTTCGCTCTTTCTGTGGATGAAAGACAAGAATATCAATCAATTATTTCTCATATTATTCGATACAATTTCAGTATTTTTCATCAAAGATATGCCTAGATCATTCAAAAGAGATCATCTAGCAGGTCAATTAATAATAGGAGCATGGCTACTCGCTTGCTCTTTTGTTTCTATTCAATTTTGCAATTTAATCCTGGAAGAAAAAGTGAAGGCAATACCTATGAAATTAATTGATTCTTGGAATGACCTCTTCGAGCAAAAAATGGTCCAAATCGCTGCCGTTGAACAAAGCTTTTTAATTCAATATTGCCAAGGTAGTGACGCACCAATGGCCTTGAATTTTCGAGATAGAATAAGAAGCCTGACATTTGCTGAGCTCGGAGAACCTATGACCCTGGTAGCTTTGGCCAAAAACATGTCATCTGGTCAAACAGCATATGCAGGGGATAGACTGAGTATGATATTTATGCTAATGAACATGGCTGAATTAAGTGGCGAAAAACTGTTCCTGGATAACCTCCATATTTCAACATCAGGAGGACCTCAGTTTCCCTTTTTCATGGCTTCGTTTGATAGAAAACATGAGTACCTTGGTCACATGAATACTATGTAATTTTGACCAACTTTTCTATAACAATATTGATTTCATTCTCCAATTGATTTAGTATTTTATGGAGTGTCGAAAGTGGACTCTTCTCAAAATGGCTTGGTGATTCTTTGAAGGACAATGGCTATGACGGAAAATTTGAAAACTTGGAGAAAGAGCCTCAATTCAAATACGAGCAAGCTACTTTCAAGCAAATGGATGAATTATACTTATTATTGATCGGATCAATTATCTCGATATTCATACTCTTGTTAGAATGGCTTTTCAATAACTTATTTCTTGGTAAACAGATAGTTATATCTCATCATGGACAATATAACACTACCTTGCCTGAAAGAAGACAGCATCACTTTAATATGTACTAGTTAATTTTCTACATAATTATTGCTTCACTAATTCAATGAAATAAATTACCGTTTCATTAAAAGTCATGTTTTTGAGTAATTGTATGCCAGCGCCAGATATGACTGGAACTCAAATATAATTTACATCGTTAAATGATCTAGTAAATTACATTCTATTGCACGTGTAATATCGATCATTGATTTTTAATGATCAATGTTTACAAGAAAATGCTATATCTTAATCTTCAGTTATTGTGCAATGTTCTTGTTAAAATCGATTCATTAATCACAAACTATACACCAGTGATGCCTAAAGGGAGGTATGCCCGGAAAGAGGCCTTTTTGCACTGTTCCTGACCCGGTTCCCCTAGAGCTGAATTTTTTCAAGATTACCTCAATGGACAAAACACTTTGTCGGTCGAGGTTTTTCAAATTTAGATACCCACTCGTCATCCCCCCTTATGAGCGAATTTTTATCGGACACACTCCCCTGACCGAAGGTGCTTGGGCATCACTAGTCTAAGACTACTTATTAAGTTATTACTGATCTATAAAATAATGACTCAGTTTAGAACTAGAATTGTCTTGTCTTATGACCCTCAACCAATTGAACGGTTTGTCTTGATTCCCATAACTTCAAAATCAGGACTTATTACTCAATTGATAACCAACTATTTGGAACTAGCAATACTTTGAATTACGGTTAAATTGTATACATTGGAAATGGTGTCGGATAATTTTGTAGTTTTTGATAAGAACTTGATGAAAATCAAATTCACAGAGGATGTAACAAACGAGACGATTAAATTTGTGCCTGCTTCAAGTCAGCCATTTATCCATTATGACTTTAAACAGTATTACAACCAAGACACTCAAGATTTTACAGTATTTGGTCCTTTTATGGTATTGCTCAGAGAGTTGGCTATTCTAAGAAAATCTTGGTAATTCTCTCGAAAATAATTGAAAATATAGTGCTAATTGTATTGAAATTGTGCAGGCTCGAATTATACAAACCTCCTGAGAGTACAGATGAGATGATTTCCTATATAATGGAAAAACCCTTTCAGTTCATCACAACGATAGCCGACGCGAACCTATATCTGGTTTATAGTGAAAAGTTGGGAACTTTTGGCTTTTCATTTTCGATAACCAAGGTGATTGGTTACACCGTTGACAGTCGAATAGCTTATATCAAATACCCGGGAACTACACAACCGTTGAATTACTTTAAGGGCTTTTCATTGAATATAATTATTTTAATGACTTTGGCTTTGATTTCAATTTCATTTTTATTGTCTGCAAAACAGAATAATTTAAAATATTTCATCAAGACACTAATAGAAAATCTTTGCGTGTTATTCACCAAGGATATGCCGAATTCATATAAGACTACAGATATGACTAGCAGATTTCTTATAGGCTCTTGGTTAATTGCGTGTATGTTTATTTCGCTATTGTTTTGCAATCTTATCCTCGATGAAAAAGTAAAGTCAGTCCCAACGAAACTAATTAACTCTTGGCAGGATCTCTTCGATAGAAAAGATGTGGAAATTCTGGCAATCGAGGACGATTTTCTTAATAAATATGTCCAAGATTCAGACTCAGAAATGGCTCTCAATTTTCGTACTAGATTAACATTAATGGAATACGATCTGATCGCTAAACCAGAATACCTGATAGAAATGGCTCGAAATATCTCATCCGGTCAGTCGGTGTTTGTCAAGAACAGACTTCGGTTGATTTTTCTGCTCTTGCAAATGGCCAAATTGACCGGAGATAAAGGGTTTCTGGACAAGGTGCATATTTCGGAAGAGGGTGGACCCAATTTTCCTTATTTCATCGCTACAATGATGGAACAGGATGATCCAGTTTTGGTTGACATGGATAAAATGTAAATAATAATTGAATATAAAATAATGGATTATAATTTTTGAAACTTATCTAGTATATCGCGAAGTCAAGAAACCGGGTTATATTCAAAGTGGACGGAAGACGCACTTATAGACAACGGGTATTTTGGATTTTTTGATAAACTAGTCAAAGAGAGTCAGTGCAAGTTCGAGGTCATTGCATTTGACCAAATTAAAGAAGAATTGGCATTGTTTGGTGCTTGTTCCTTTATCTGCATAATCATATTAATACTGGAAATTTTTCAACAAATGATATACGCACAAAAAATTACCAAGGCTCGAACCGATATGAAACGTGATTTATTATTTGAGCCAAGAAGAAAAACCTTATTCATTTCAAAATTACATTACAAATACGCTGACGTGATTGCATGACCATGCTGAGATATTCAAATATTCAAAAATATTCAAACTAATCAAAACAATGAAAAAATTAGTATAAATACTCTAGTTCATTATGGATCCACTTTTCTAATCACATGAACTGCATATTTATTTAAATATATATAAATCAGATTAATATCTGAGGAGTGAATACATTAATACATAAAACACTTTTAATTTACATTACATTAATCAAAGGTATTAAAAAACGCAGTTAACATACAGTTATAAAAACTAATCTAGTTCAATATCTTCGTTCCTACCTAGTTTGAATACCTTGTTCAGAATAATTTTTAATAATTAACAATGTTTTCTGGTAACTGTATTTCATTTAATAAATCAATTTCAATCGATAAGTCAACTTGGTTGATCAAGTTCACCGAGGAGGTGACAAATGAAACTATTTTAGCTATGCCTGCTTTGAATATGCCATTTGTGACGTATAACCTAGATCACATGAACGATGGCAGACCAATGTTTGAAGTTTGCGGACCTCTGATGATGATCTTGAAATCATTTGTGATTTATAAAAGAGCTTGGTCTGTATTTTTAGAAAAATCTTTCTTTTCTTATTTAAGGTTTATTACCAGGCTCAAAGTTACAGTAGTAACGTTTCCGTTTGATGAGATGGTTGATTTGCTCTTGGAAAATACATATGATTTTTTGATCACGAGTGTAGACGCCTCACAGTTCATAATTTATTCTAGCTCAATGGCCTTATTAGGCCTCCAGTTCACTCCTACCCGGGTAATCGACTATACTGATGAAGGACATATAGCCTACAAAATATTATCTGGAAAGTCCGATATTTTGCCCTACTTTAAAATATTTGACTCTACTGTTTTGGTCATGTTATTAATAACCATGCTAATTCTCTCTTTTTTACTGTCAATTGGCAATTTTAAACTAGATAACTTTAGAAAACTATTCTTCTCCTGTATAACAACTCTGTTCACCAAGATAATGCCAAAATCCTTTGTTGTAACACAAGTTTATAAGAGATTACTAATTGGATCATGGTTATTTGCCGGAATGATTTTTTCAATATGGTTTTGCAGTAATGTTCTTGATGAAAAGGTTAAAGCGGTTCCAGTGAGTCTGATAGATTCTTGGGAAGACCTTTTTGCAAGAAATGAAGTACAGATAACTGCGGTTGAGCAAGAATCCATCTCTCAGTACGCACTAAATTACAAGACACCCATGGCAATTGAATTTTCAGGCAGACTTCACAGGATCGATCATGAAGACTTGAGCGGATCTGCTTTCTTAATGGAGCTAGCAAAAAACCTGTCATCTGGGCACACTTCCTACGTAAAAAATAGACTGACCCTGATATTTCATTTAATTTCAATGGCAAATCTGATTAAAGATTCAGATAAAGAATTTCTGGAAAATATTCATATTTCTAAACAAAGCAGAAACCACCTGCCTTATTTTATGCCTTCCATGCTAGAAGGTAATCATGAAAATTTGAGAGATATGGACAAAATGTAAGTAATGGCCTCGGGCAAAATTATTAATTAACTGCTGAAAATTTCATTAAGAATCATCTGGGTAGTTGAAGCAGGACTTTATAGTAGATGGAAATTCGTTTCATTGAGCAATAGTGGTTACAAGGGCAATTATGATGGACTCAAGAGCAATGTCCAGTGCGAATACCAACAAATTTTGATCCATGATATACGAGATGAATTTATTCTTCTAATAATGGGAATTTTGTTATCTTGCTTCATTCTAATTATGGAATGTTTTCATTCAAAATACCGATAAAATCGATTTATTAATTAATATTTCAGTAAAAATAATTTTCCTCGATTAAAATTGTTGTTCCCATTATTCAGTATTGTTTTTTGTTTAAATCGATTAATTTATGGTCTAGAAAACTGTTAACTAGCTGAACTGTTTTCTTCAATTACCTTCAACAAATTGAAATTGTCCTTTTCTTTCTTATAATACCAAGCTCAGATTTTCTAGTTAGCTAGTATTTTTTCTATAAGGTTAAATTGTCTAATTTGAAATGGTGTCGGATAACTTTGTTGTTTTTGATAAGAACTTGACGAAAACCAAATTCACTGAGAATGAAACAAACGAGACAATTAAATTTGTGCCTGCTTCAACTCAACCATTTATCCATTATGATATGACCCAGTATCACAACCAAGACACTCAAGATTTTACAGTATTTGGTCCTTTTATGGTATTGCTCAGAGAGTTGGCTATTCTGAGAAAATCTTGATAATTATGAATCTGGAACCTGGAAAATCTCTGGAATATGATGTGTTACATATAAATTAATTTTGAATTGTGCAGGCTCGAATTATATAAACCTCCCGAGAGTACAGAAGAGATGGTTTCCTATATGTTTGAAAACCCGTTTCAGTTCATCTCAACGATAGCCGACGCGAATCTATACCACGTTTATACTGAAAAATTGGGGGATTTGGGATTAGCATTTTCGGTTACCAAGGTCATCGGTTACACTATTGACAGCCGAATAGCTTATATTAAATACCCGGAAACTGCAGAACCCTTGGCTTACTTTAAGGGCTTTTCATTGAATATAATTATTTTAATGATTTTGGCTTTGGTTTCAATTTCATTGTCATTATCTTTGATATAAAATGAAGCGAAGAATTTTATCAAGATTTTTTTACACAGTTTTTGTATTTTATTCACCAAGGAAATACCGATATCATATAAGAATTCAAAAATTACTAGCCGATTTCTTATAGGGTCTTGGTTAATTGCGTGTATGTTTATTTCGCTATCGTTTTTCGACCTCGATAAACATGAAACTCTGAGGCAAATGCACCGAAATATCTCATCCGGTCAGTCGGTGTTTGTCGTGCTATTGCTCATGGCCAAATTAACCGGTGATAAAGGATTTTTTGACAAGGTGCATATTTCGAAAGAGGGTGGACCCAATTTTCCTTATTTCATCGCTACAATGATGGAACAAGATGACCCTATTTTAATTGACATGGATAAAATGTAAATAAAAATTTAATATAAAATAATAGATTTCAATTTTGAATCTAATCTAGTATATCGAGGAGTCAAGAAACCGGGTTATATTCAAAATGGACGGAAGACTCGCTTATAGACAACGGATATTTCGGTCATTTCGATAAACTTATTAAAGAGAGTCAATGCAAGTTCGAGGTCATTACATTCCAACAAATTAAAGAAGAATTGGCAATGTTTGGTGCTTGTTCCTTTATCTGCATACTCTTATTATTATTGGAATTTTTTCAACAAATGATATGCAAAGTTACCAAGGCTCAACCCAATATGAAAAGTGATTTATTATTTTAGCCAAGAAGAAAAAAACTATTCATTTCAAAATTACATAACGAATACGCTGAAATGATTGCATGACCATGATAAAATTTATTCAAATATTCAAAAATAGTATAATAAATTAGAATAATGAAAAAATGAGCATAAATAATCTAGCTCATTGAATTCAATAATCACATGAACTGCATATTTATTAAATATCTATAAATCTGATTAATATCTGAGGAGTGAATACATTAATATATAAAACACTTTTAATAAACATTACATTACATAAAAATATTGAAAACATCATAGATTTTATAAACAATCTAGTTCAATATCTTCATTTCTAATATATATATTATATATATATTTATTTAATTTAATTTAATATATATATTTAACAATATATATAGTGTTAAATTGTATAATTTGAAAATGGTGTCGGATAATTTTGTAGTTTTTGATAAGAACTTAATGAAAATCAAATTCACAGAGAATGTAACAAACGAGACAATTAAATTTGTGCCTGTTTCAACTCAACCATTTATCCATTATGACTGGACACAGTATTACAACAAGGATACTTCAAAATTTACAGTATTTGGTCCTTTTATGGTATTGCTCAGAGAGTTGGCTATTCTAAGAAAATCTTGGTAATTCTCTCTAAAATAATTGAAAATAAAGTGCTAATTGTATTAAAATTGTGCAGGCTTGAATTATACAAACCTCCGGAGAGTACAGAAGAGATTATTTCCTATTTGTTTGGAAAACCCTTTCAGTTCGTCGCAACGATAGCCGACGCCAATCTATACCTCGTTTATAGCGAAAAGTTCGGAAGTTTTGGCTTTTCATTTTCAATTACCAAGGTGATCGGTTACACCATTAACAGCCGAATAGCTTATATCAAATACCCGGGAACTGCAGAACCGTTGGCTTACTTTAAGGGCTTTTCATTGAATACAATTATTTTAATGATTTTGGCTTTGGTTTCAATTTCTTTGTCATTATCCTTAATACAGAATAATGTTAATACTTTAATCAAGATACTTTTAGACAGTTTCTGTGTGCTATTCACCAAGGATATGCCGAATTCGTATAAGACTTCAAACTTCACTAGTAGATGTCTTATAGGTTCTTGGTTAATTGGATGTATGTTTATTTCGCTATCGTTTTGCAACCTTATCCTCGATGAAAAAGTAAAGACAATTCCAATGAAATTAATCGACTCTTGGGATGATCTCCTCGATAGAAAAGAAGTCGAAATTATAGAAACGGAAGACGGCTTTCTCAATAAATATATCCAAACTTCAAACTCAGAAATGGCTC
The DNA here is from genome assembly GCA_034698165.1 of Punctoribates punctum. Classification (NCBI taxonomy): domain Eukaryota; kingdom Metazoa; phylum Arthropoda; class Arachnida; order Sarcoptiformes; family Punctoribatidae; genus Punctoribates; species Punctoribates punctum. The sequence continues at coordinate 3,573 of JAQGBD010001187.1, read as the reverse complement.
TGAATTTTCATACTAGATTAAAATTGATTCAACCGGACGATCTCGCTGATCCTGTTTACCTGATAGAAATAGCCAAAAATATCTCATCCGGTCAGTCGGCGTTTGTCAGGAACAGACTTCTTTTAATTTTTATGCTCATGGAAATGGCCAGATTGAGAGGAGATAAAGGGTTTTTGGACAAGGTGCATATTTCGAAAGATGGTGGACCCAATTTCCCTTATTTTATCGCCACTATGATGGAAAAAGATGACCCTATTTTAATTGACATGGATAAAATGTAAATACAGATGAGAACACTATTCATGTGAACGACTTTGATCAAGTATATTTATATATTAAATGATCTTGGATATATCAAATTATAAATTTTAATAATCCTTGATTATCTAAAATTATGCTAAAATTAAAATTGTATTAGTTAAAATTGAAATTTAGATGAGAGAAAGCTTTTTCAAGACTCTAGCACATTTAGAATTTTTAACCCATGTTAAAACCCCATAGAGTTCAAGTAGAGAAATCAGGGAGGTTCCTAGGGCCAAAAACAGCATTCACTAATTTATATCTAGGCATTTTATTCGTGCTATTTATTATAAAATTACCTATAAAATCGATTTATATTCATCATGTCATGATAAAAACAATTAAAAGTTGGCTTCAATTATAAAAATTGAAAAAATAATCAAGTTTAAAGTTTAACATGCTCTAAAAACTACTTTTACTACTATTTAACTTCGAAACTACCTAGATGCTAGTGTTTATGAACTATCATATTCAATTTAATTTTAACATAATTTCAGTTAATTATGGTTTATTAAAATATATAATTCGATATATCCACGATCATTTCATATATAAATATACTTGATCAAAGTCGTTCACATGAATAGTGTTCTCATCAGTATAATTGAATAAAAAATAATAAATTATAATTTCTGAATCTATTCTAGTATATCGAGAAGTCAAGAAACCGGGTTATATTCAAAATGGACGGAAGACTCGCTTATAGACAACGGGTATTTCGGACATTTCGATAAACTAGTTAAAGAGAGTCAATGCAAGTTCGAGGTCATTTCATTTGAACAAATTAAAGAGGAATTGGCATTGTTTGGTGCTTGTTCCTTTATATGCATAATTATAGTAATGCTGGAAATTTTCACACGATATGGACAGGGAATTTACCAAGGCTCAACTCCATGTAAAAAATGATTTATTATTTGAGACAAAAAGAATAATATTAGTCATGGTATCGAAATTACATAACAAATACGTTGACGTGATTGCATGACCATGCTAAAATTTATTCAAATATTAGAAATCTAATTAAAAAGGAAAGTATATATGTTCTAGCGAAATTAATTTAAATATGAAATCAATTTTCTTCTCACATGAATTGTGTTTTTATTTGAATAACTATTAAAATCTATTTACAAATCTGATTATTATGTGAGGAATGCATACATTTATAAATCATTTTTGTTTTTTATTAAATTCATTTCATAATCACCATGGAGTTGGACTTCTAGATAGTAACCTTACCCCAGGAAGTTTCATATATTCATGAACGAACATGATATATCTTTTAACAGAATAAATTCAAACAATCAAAAATGTTTTTGGATAACTGTATTTCATTCAATAAATCAACATGGTTGATCAAGTTCACAGAACAAGTGACCAATGAAACTGTTTTAACGATCATACCTCTGAATATACCTTTCGTGACATATAACCTAGATCATTTAAGGGACGACAGTAGACCAATATTTGACATATGCGGCCCTCTTATAATGATTTTGAGAGCGTTTGTAACTTTTAAAAGAGCCTGGTTTGTGTTTTTCTAGTTTGGTTTCTATTTGCTAATTTTATTTTGATTACCAGGCTCAAAGTTATAATGGTATATAATACGTTTGAAGGTATGGTTGATTCAATGATGAAATACAGGTTCGACTTTGTGGTGACCGTTGCCGACGCCTCTCAATTTATCATATATACCGAGGCAATGGCTTTATTAGGCCTCCAGTTCACTCATACTCGGGTAATCGATTATACTGACGAAGGTCATATAGCCTACAAAATATTACCTGGAAAATCCGATATTTTGCCTTACTTCAAAATATTTGACTCCACTATTTTGATGTCGATTTTGATATCTATGTTAGTTCTGGCTTTTATGCTGTCTATCGGCAATTTTAAGCTAGCTAACTTTTGGAAACTATTATTCTCATGCATAACAACTCTATTCACCAAGATAATGCCAAAATCATTTGTTGTGAAACAGATTTTTAAGAGAATGCTAATTGGATCATGGTTAATTGCCGGGATGATTCTTTCCATATGGTTTTGCAGTAATATTCTCGATGAGAAAGTCAAAGCGGTTCCATTAAATTTAATAGATTCTTGGGAAGATCTTTTCGCAAGAAAAGAAGTACAAATAACTGCGATCGAGCAAGATTCTATTTCTCAGTTCGCACAAAATTACAAGACACCCATGGCAATTGAATTTTTGAGCAGACTTAACATGATTGAGTATGCAGACTTGAATGAGCCTTCTTTCTTATTCGAGCTAGCAAAAAATATGTCATCTTGTCGCACAGCCCTTGTTAAAAATAAACTGACCCTGATATTTCATTTGATTGAAATGTCAAATCTGATCAAAGATTTAGACAAAGAATTTATGGAAAATATTCATATTTCTAAACAAAGCGTAAACCACCTGCCTTATTTTATGCCATCCATGCTGGAAAGTGATCATGCAAATTTAAAAGAGATGAACAAAATGTAAGTGAGATATGTTTTCGTATATTTATTTATTACTTCATTGAAAATTGTATTCAGAATCATCTGGGTAATTGAAACCGGACTCTATACAAAGTGGAAATCAATTTCATTGAGCGCGAGTGGTTACAAGGGCAATTATGATGGACTCAAGAGTAATGCCCAGTGCGAATACCAACAAATTTTGATCGATGATATACGAGATGAAACTTTTCTTTTAATAATGGGAATTTCGTTATCTTGCTCTATTCTAATTATGGAATGTTTTCATTCAAAATACAGATAAAATCGATTTAATATTTCTGTAATAAAACAGCGTATAAAAGCGTATAACCCAACCCCTCTCCCCCTCAGGTTAGGTACCTTCACGATCAGTGATTACTACATTTATCTGTTGCAAAATGCAATGAATTAGCATGCTCAATTATCGTGAAGTTAATTGATCAGTTAATGTTTTCGGTGATTGAGTAATAGAAAAAGATATTATGAAATGATTTTCTATAGAATCGTTAATAAGTTGAATAATAAATAATATTATTTAATAGACATTAATGTTATACATTATAATATTGATGTAAAGTAATAATAATAATAATTAATTATTGAATGCAAAACAATTTTAGTTGTTTTGACAAACAAATGGAAAGTATTGAAGCATATATGAAAATTGTTCTAGTTACTATCTTTAGAATCTAGTATTAATATTTAAGCAAAAAACAACTGAATTCTGGAATAATTCGTAATTCATATGTATTTAAAACATTGCGTTTATTTCAATAGAAATTCATTGACTGAAAA
>JAQGBD010001186.1:0-18238 GCA_034698165.1 Punctoribates punctum | reverse complement strand
CTTTTTAAGGTTAGATCTCTTCTAACTAGAGGTAAAATCGCCATTAAAAACATAAATAAACATCTCATTGTGAGTTTTAACACAACTTATCTATCAATTTGAAATCTGAACTGACCCGGAGTAGTGATTGAGTAGTGAAAAGGTTATCGTTTTCAAACTTGAATTTAAATTTCTTTTGAAAAATAAGCTTCTCTTGAATTCAATCTTGGTTATTTTTAATCTCTGTAAAGAAGCTCGGAATTATGACAAATATCCATGTTCATTTTAATGCATGATTAATCGATTTGGATAATCAATAAGTCTTTGCCTGTGATTGACATTAAATGGTTGGAGAAAATGATTGATTCGGATGAAAAAACTAAAAAAATAAATCCGAGGAAACATTCGCGCAATTTATCAAATATTGTACGAAATATAAGAGAAATATTGGTTTTCGTGATATTCGTATCCTTAGGGTTAACGTTGAGTTCAATTATTATCTGTTGAGTCGCCGAAAAACACCATAGAATTGAAGAGGAAGAGAGAGTTCAATAAACAGGGTCTTCAAGTTGTCTTAATTCAAAGACAGGGCGAAGACGTGACTCAAAGACTCGAAACACTAATCGAAAGCAAAAGTTTTTTCTTTTCCTTAATTGTCTTCTCATGTCTTTGTCTTTGATTTCTTTTCTTCCGAGAGAGTGATCAGCAAAGAGTTTGAAGACATTAACTAAATTTAGCATGATCAAAATTTTTAAAAATATTCCTAACAGAAAAAATAAGAGCGCATAAAAATAATGGTTAATTTTATAGTCTTCCTCAAAGTTTTCTTCTAATTTAATCTTATCTAGCTAGAATTTATTAGAGAAAGAAATAATCGTAAACTATTGCTCTTAAACCATTATACCCTGCACAATTAGTTGAAATATTTAACAAAGAATACCCTCCAAACCGAGAATATGAATCGGATAAAGTGGTCTCAACTCAATTAGAATCTGTTTTAACCGAAAAACTATCGCCATTTTGGATTTTGTTCGCCATTTAATCTCTCCATAAATGATGTTTTGGTTGTTATTTGTGTTTAAGTGAAGTCCTTTTGAACTGCGAGTCATTTGAATTTTGATTTCAAACGTCAAACAGTTATCAAACATTTGTCTCCAATTTTGACACAAAGTTTACTCAAATTGTGAACAAATTCTAAAACAATGAATCGATTTAAAGTTAATTTTGGTTTTGGCGACGCTTCCCATTGGGACAGCATTTGGTGCGATCCCAACGAAGAGGACGGCATCCGCACAATCGGCGACTTAAAGAGGTTTTTGACCACAAATCTAAAGCTGCCGTTCACTGGATTGGAGTTATATCTGGAGAACTCAAAACTTTCCGATTGGAACAAAATCTCAATCATCAAAGAAAACGAGACAATTGTTGTCAAACAAGTGGTCATCGACTTAGAAGACAATTGGTTTGTAGACATTTGTTTCGACGTTTCTTACGATTGTTGTCTTAATTGTCTTTCAATTTAGGTCCGAATCTGTCATAAAAACGGAATCATCTGATGCCTGGACTCACGACAACTCCTCTGAGACCCTAACAAACGATTTGTCGGATTCATCGCAATTGGGGTCAGACTTACTATTATTGAATTCCAATTGATTCCAATTCTTTGTTTAGTCCACACAATGGTTTGGATGTTGAAGAAGCGAACGGTTCCACTAATGAAGGTAATGGTAGCGAAAAAACTCCTCTTCTTAATGAGGTGCCGACAGTTGGAAACACTTCAAACATTTGCTTCACTACAATCAGAGAGAACGGCAGCCAAACAAAGACAGAAGTGAAGAACAAGAAGACATCTAAGAAGAAGAACAACGAGAAGAAGAGGTGGATCTCAACGGTTTCCGATATATCTGAGGACAACATTCTTGAGAGTAGTCGACGAATCACTAAATATCCGCAAAAACTGATCGATCATTACTTCTAAATTCATTTATTTCCGGATTTTAACCTTTGGTTTGAATAACTTTTTAATAACATTTCATTCGTTTATTATTTGATTTCATTGTTTACTCACTTTTTAAATACTTTGTTTTAACTCTTATTATATTACTTTTACTTAAATTGACTTAAATTTTTGTTATAATCCGTGGAAAACAGTCAACACTTTTATCGTATTTCTAATATATTTTTCAAATAATGTGTGTATTTCTCGAATTAAACCAAAAGATAACTGATTGTGATATCCATTATCTCATCATTTCTTAATATTTTTCTTTAAAACTTGAATTTTATTATAAATTATGTAAGTTTTTGAACTCAAGAATCTAAAGACAAAATAGTTTTGTTAAAAATATTATTTTTGAAATAAAACACTTTTATAACAAATTTAAGTCTGATTTGAATTTGGGATAAGTTTTGAGAAAAAAGGAAAACAATTGAATCATTTTTTCTGAAGACTACAAATATTGAAAGTCATTAATAGAGCGGTGATTGACATAAAGAAGAGGAGAATCCAGTCTTCAATCAAATCAAACAATGATTCCGTTGCTTTTGATTTGATGTTCAGATTCTCCCACTTTCTCATATCTAAGAGTATTTCTCTCATATTTATACAATACGTCCTTCCGTTTGACAAAAGAAGACCTGTTTTGTTGTCATTAAAATCATTTAAAGTCATTTAAAATCAAATTTAAAGACAAGACTAATAATTGAATTGAATTTAGTAATAAACGGATGCCTTTATTCAAAGTCTTGAATGGGTTTATAGAAAATTTCAAAAATATTTGTCTCGTTTTGAAAGAAAGTTGAAATTAATCACAGATTATGTAATAATTTTGTTAAAAGTTATTAAAAATAATTTACAAAATTATAAATATTAATATATTTTCAAATTTTTTTCTCTAATATTAAATATATTGAATATAAAGAGAAATATTTGGAACCAATAATTTTTAACGACTATTAGAATCGATAGTAATATAGTTTACAACACTTTCTTATCACTCGTTTCGTCAAACATTGGAAAACAGTTTCGGATCAAAAAGTTATCACTTATTCTGTTCTCACTCTTCGTTCATTTGATCAGAAAATATATAATTGGTTTCGATATTATAACAAATTATGAAATTTATATATAAATGAAAAATAAGTGAATATATTAAGAGATAATATATAAGCTGTCGTTGAATGAGATTCAGACCGAAATGGTTTCAGTCTAAGGCCAGACCGATGTCAAAAGACTTGGTTTCGAGCGGTTCCTGTTTCAAGTCGTTGTGATTCTCTTCAATAGTATCGATGGTTACGAACGGTTCGTAGAGACCCTTCTGTTCCTCCATTGCATGGTGAACCGCGTCGTGGACAGTGATATACACGTGATTTGGTGGCACTTCTTTGTAGAAGCCGTCCTTTTCAAGCATTTTAACCACATGTGCGGCACAACTGGCCAAAAAGGTCTTCACTCCAATGGACTCGTATTCTTGGACAGTAGTCTTGAGTGCTGTGACACCAGTTGTGTCGATATATGAGAACATCGAGCAGTCAATGATTATATGCGTCGGTAAGTCTTCTTCGATGGACGGTTGGGGCGATTCGCGGGAAAAGGTTCGCATTCGTTGGAATTTACCGCAAATTTTGGCGGTATTTCTAATCTCATCATTGCGTCGATTCTGTGCTTTGAGTGCTTTCCTTCTCTTCTCAATTACATGACTGCAAACAAATTTGAATTTAATTCGAAAACCTATAAAAATATGATTGAATTTGAGAAACACTTACTTCACAGAGATTTTTGTCCGATATATGAGTCCTTTTTTGAAGTACTCGACGTTTGCGAAATGCAAAGGACCACAGAATTGGTAGATCTTTATTCCTTCGACTTCATTGGCCGAAACATAATTTTTGAGCGGAACATAAACATCGGATTTATCGATAGATCCCAATAAGTAGGTCTTAGGCCTAATCAGTGGATCACAATTCAAATTAATCAGAGATTAACTCATTTATTACACAACAAAATCATTAAATTCAGTGATGAAAAGCAAATATTTGTTTTTAATTAGAAATGTTGTATACCTTTGAGATTTATAAATAAGAGTGATTAGTGAATAGGCCAGTCCTATGTATAAACCGATGTCGACATTCAGTACTATCACAGCTAAGAAGGTAACGATCCATATGGACTGCAATTAGCACAGAATTAAATTATGTTTGATTAACGCTCTCCAGAATATTATTGATTAGAGATAAGGGATAGGAATATATATGAATATATAGGAATATATAGGAATATATACGAACCCCATCCAGTTTGTTGACTCTGCAATATCTGATAACATCGAAGATCTGTGCGAACAGTGTCTTCAGCGCCACACAAATAATTGCCGCCAAAACGCACTGAAATCAACGCAAATAATTAAACAATCAATTAATTGCTTTCATTGTTTATATGGCTTTCACTTACATTCGGAAGTTTGTCGAGATATTGTCCGAAATACAAGAGAACGAAGAGAATGCCAATACTATTGACAATACTGGCCAACTGGGATCGACCCCCAACGCTCTCCTGGAGAGCACTCCTTGAAAGCGAGGCAGCGGTTGGCAGACAGAGGAAGAAAGAACTGAAGACATTAGTGGTTCCGATTGCCAGCAGTTCTTGATTTGAATCGATTTCGTAGTTATGTTTGTTTGCAAATGTCTTTCCCGTTGAGTAAGTGATGGCATAGGCGACGATCGCCAGAGGCATACATCGCAGCCATAAATGCGTAAAGAAATACCATTCGGGTAGTGTTGGTGACGGCAGACCTGTCTCTATTCGGCCCACGGTTTCAACGTTGAGTTCCAAGAAACTGGAAATGAGGGTGCTCCCCACTACTATTACCAACTCTATTGGGAACGGAATATTCACTTTTGTCGTCTCTTTGATTTTGTCCCTTAAATATAATTTGAAGAACAGAAGTATTCCGATGCAAATGACAGAAATGATGAGTGCATTGTAGTTAACATGGTCTATTTTGCTCAATAGATCTCTGTACATATAGTAGAGGGAAAAGGGGCCGCTCGTCGACTTGACGTGAACGCCGACCATATAACCGATCTGTGAGGTCAGCACATAAAAGGCTGAGGCGGTTATGAAACTGCTTATCAACTGTTCGGACATATAGACGGAGACAAAACCTAATCTCAAGACACCGAACAAGAGTTGATAGATCCCAATCAAAAAGGCAATCATTGAAGCGATCGATATATTGTCGTATTTTCTGGTGGGTTCCACTTCTGGGTTGTCTTCTGGGGAATTACCGACAATCGGATTCAAATTAAGCGAATTCAATTCAGTGATAATTGATCCGGTCATGAGAGACACGATGGCAAACGTTCCTATATTTCATTTAATTACATTTTATATTCAATTTCACATCAATTGATTCAAACCTATGGCTGAGTGTCGGGAAGAACCGAAAAATGAATAGACGAGCGCCGGAAAGAATGATGAATATAATCCATAGATAGGAGTGAGTCCAGCCAACAGACTATAGCCCATACCTTTTTAATAACCATAGTTAAGTTAAATTATCAAGAACAATCAAAAAATACTTTGTGGCACTTGGAATATCGCGATTGTGATTCCGGTGACAAAGTCTGCGACAAAATCTGTTTTCCAGTTGTAGTTAAAGAGCCAATCAGTGATCGGCATCAGTGACTTCATTGTGCGCTTCACCACATGTGGTGAACAGGTCGGCCTCATCGCTGCCATCATCTTCTTTGATGGATCAGACTTGCGGTTAACCACTTCGAACGTCTCATTGAATTGCGCCAAATTGTAGGCCAGACGGGAGAAGTTGAGACTCGGCTGCAGAGACTCTTGGTATTGAGGATCGCTCTGCTCTATGTTATACGAAGAATCAATCGAAGAAGTGCGCGATGACATCGTAGAGCTATTTTGCACGTCTTTGATATTCTTATCTCCATTTGAGGACATTGTCTGACACTTAAAAATTTAAAATTCAAACTATCAATAAATCGATCGACAAATAGACTAATATTTCAATGAGTTGTGAACATAAGATAAGACACTCAATAATGACATGAATTGCAATCAGAGATTAATTTAAAACTGTTTTTAAATTGAAACCCAACCTATGATTCATTGATTTCGGGAAAAACAGTGTAAATAAACTTTGAATACAATCGTAAAAAGTTCTCAAAAGTCAAAGAGAAGTAATTAAAGGCTAAGAATTCTTTCAATGCTATGAATTCGTGTAATGACTCGAATAACAATCAGATATGATTTCTCTGCCTTAGATTTCACTCAATTCTTGTAATCCAATAATAAATTATACGAAAGGTTAGTCTTATTCTCCTCTCAAATGAGGACAAGAGTGGATAAAATTCGAGCACTTGTTCTGCGCTCGTATTCTGAAGTGAGATCAGAAAATATTTTGGTCTCTAATAAGTTTTAAATAACAATTGTATTGAATCACAAATTAAGGTTAATTGCGATCATTAGTAATGAAAATTAGTCAGAAATCCGAAGCGGAAGACAAAACAAATCGATAGATATGTTGAAAATCGTAACAAATATTTGTGACAAACATTAAACAGATTTAAACAAATCAATGATCAGATTTCAGTGGGAATTAATATTACAAATAAATATATTAAATGAAATTCTTACCAAACTATTTGTTCATTAATTTTCACTACAATTGTAGTTACGTTTAAGAGTAAAATAAAAACAGTTTCGATGACTCGTTTTCCTGAAGTCCTTCAAAACTGAATTAATTAATGAAATTCGGAAATAGAGTCAAAACACTCGACTTTTATATATTGTGTTTAATATTGATTTCATATAAAGATAGAAGAGTTCACACAATTGGATATAATTTCTAAATGAGAGCAATGGTTACTAATTTCAGATTTCACTGAACAGGGATTCCCAATCTTAGGAGTAATTCCCGGCTTAATGTTTATTCAAATGAGTGAAAGACTGGTTTTAATCAATATTTTAATAAATGTTTGGCATATTTTAGGCAAATACTTTGCTCTTTGACAGTTCATCACTCAATTATTGAGAGCATAAGATTTATACGTCAATAAAGGCCTTGAAAATCATTGTTCAATTTTCTTAATGACCATGCAACTCTTTTCCAATCATTCGATAAGCAAAATAATCGGAAACTTTCATCTATGATCAGGTCAGTACATAAATTAACAAGCTGACGCGAATTCTAGCCTTTTATCAATTCTAAAAAGGCTTTAACTCAAGTTTGGAAACTTACGCAATAATCGAGGCATTCAAACATTTCCAAAGAGTTTATAATAAAGATAATCAACAAAATCCTGTCCACTGATACGAAGTTCAAATATTTTGATTGAATTCAGGACCGATTGTAATAATAATAGGAAATCAGTTTTATTGACGAAAACACTTTTAAAGCGATTATTAGTGATATTAAAACTGAAAAACAATGCGATTGAATAATATTGACAGGAATTGAGACTATTATTGAGTTGAGTCACGTTTCCTCAATATTTGCATTGAATAATAGCCAGGATAACCAATAATTGAATTCCAATACTATTAAATTGAAGTTCGTTCAAATATTTCGCAAATTTTGACTATTAGTTTGTTTGAATATCTATTATCTATCTCTGTTTAATCCATTAACAGCCAGAAGGGATTGACATGAATATAGCCGGATCCTCTGACAGAAACAATCCACACTTTAAACATTTAATTGTTTTCTATTTATTTGATTTTTTTTACAAAAATATAATAAAAATATAATTTAAAGCCCTTCAGCTCTGAATATTAGTGAATCCATTAATTTTATCTATATTTGAATTATACATTTGATTCACAAAATTAACAAGAATATGTTGAAGTTAAAGTTAAAACTGTTATTATGTGAATTAAATTTTGTAATTCTGTCTGATATTGATTTTTATTCGAGTGAATGGGAGGGGTTTCCACTAAATATTACGAATAATAAAATTAATGTTTTGATGTTTGTATTCAATATAATGTATTGATTTGTATAAAGAATTTTCTTATTATATAAGAAAAGACTTTCATTTCCTGAACTCATGTGAAACCTGTCTTTCATTGAGTTTAGAAAACTCATCAAAAATGAAATATTTAGACAAATATTAGAAAAAAGTTCTTTTCATTTGAATCTATAAATGTTTTATTATGAGAATCAGCATAAAGTCATTGCATTAGTGATTCGGTAATTGTTTTGTTGTGACTCAAAATAAAGAAATAAATAGCCTTTGATTATGATTTAGGCGTATAATAAGTCTCAACTCAATTGCTGAGACAAGTAGTGAGATCTGCCTTCATATCTGGCCTGAGATCTGCCCCCAGACAGACGTCTGACTTCTGGTCTACTTCTCTATAGATCTGAATTTGTTTTTAATGCCTTTCATATCAGAGAATAAGCCTTTTTTCTAATAACCTCTAATATTAACCACTTTTCACTTCAAATTGCATTCAATTGAACAGAAAAATGATATCAAAGGGGATTCCAATAAAATTTGATGGAATCTATTTTCTCACAAAATATTCCATTTAATCAAGAATTTTTCCATATTCACTAAATAACCTTGAATAGAAAATTTTTTATTTTTAATGAAATTGAAAGAATAATTATGCTCATTTATTTTTTTTTTATTGATTTTGATGTCTAACTTGACATAAATATAATTCACCGGTGACAAATTGAATTGGCTAATTATAGTGAAAAGCAAGCTCATTTGAAAATTTGGTTCAAAATTCTCATTTATTAACAAAAATATTTCAAATATTTGATATATGAAACTCATATTTGAGCGTTGAGTTCGAGATATTTAATAATTGAAAAAATGATGAAATGTTTGCATTTATGTCGTATTTTAAGAATTATTTTTCTATTACTGAACATAATTAATAACTTTTAAGAAACTCACGAAATACTGATTAAAAAGTGTTTGTTTTTCGTTCTCAGAACAATAATTCAAAATTAATTATCTGTAAAATGTTTGCCATTATTTTCATTAATATTTTTCGAATGAATCTAAAAATACAAGAATTTGCTTAACATTAGAGCAAAACAGAGAATTGCCGACAAATCCATTGATTTGTTTACTAAAATAGTCTGAGTTTAAGGCAATAATCGATAATTAGCTGAAGGTTTCATTTGAATTGAGTGAAGCATTAAATAAATTGTTATAAATAATGTAATTAATGTTATATATGAGTAAACGCTTCATATATATAATAAATAATGAATTTTCATTCAAACGATAGTATTATGCAAATCAATATCATCTTGGTAGGTATTATATCATCACTGGTATATGGTCTGTGCTTACTCCCATAATTGATGTTAATTAATTACATTGATCAATTTTAGAATAACTGTTGTTATGGTCACTATTGTTGGATCAATGATTCAATTCTTCATTTATATAATCTTTTTATTATTTTATTCGAGAAGATTTTTTGGGATTAGATTTTGCAATGTTCTATGTCAATTTTAATTCCAATTGTTTTAAATTATTGAGACAATCATTTAAAAGCATTAATTCTTACTTTTTTTTAATTTGATCTATTCTTACAACTCTTATTAGCCCCGGCAAACTGGGTTCAGAATAAACTTGCACATTATAGGTCTTTAATTATTTGGATGCTCTTTCAAACCAGTTTTTAATCCTCAAAAAAACATATAAAAGTTTGATCAACGGATTTAGGATTAAACTTATAATTAGAAACTATTATAATTTAGAAGACCAAGGTTTTTCAAGAACCATCCAAATACTAAATATTCCAAAGAGTCCAGCATTAGTTTAGTCGGAACCGAGTTTGTCGGACCTTTGGAAACCTCTTTGCTTTTTGAAGAAAAAATTTGCTCACGATTTCCCTCTATTTCCTTGATGATTATAATACTAATTAATTCTATACTCACAACTAATTCATAGTTTTGTAATATTCGACTGAAACCAGAATTATATACCGTTTGGTATTATTTTTTTTTGTCGCAAACCATTACTCAATAGATTAGTCTTTTTGTTGTTAATTAATATCTGAAAATGAGTGAACAGTGTTTGACATTGATTTCCAATCAGTCGGTTACTACTAATCCGATCCAATAAATAACAAAAATCATAGAAATATTCAACATTTATTGTCATTTATATACTAAAGAATATTCTGTAGGAAGAGATTAAAGGCAAACCCATTACAAAATATTCATTTCATGTAAAAATATTTTCGTATTCATTTGTTTCCAGAAAAATGAATTAATATTTTTTCAACTGATGTTTAGCGAGAATTTCTTTTAGCAATAATTCTCATATTTTGCTCTAAATTATAGATATTTTTTGAAAATAATGGAATAAATCAAATTCTAAGCAATTTTTTTCACAAATGAGTATCGATTGTCTTAACTCAGCACTGGATAAGCATTTATCGCAGTTTTATGACTGACTTATCTAATAGACTCGAATATTATTATATTTGAAGGGAAATCAATTATTTCTATAAACAATATAAATATTTTTATTTGACTTCAATTTAGTGCTAATGAATCAAAATATAAGTGAAGTCAGTTTCGGTAAATAAATAAAAATGACAACAAAGCGGGTCAAACACGAGTTACAACATTTAATTTATCCCTTATTCTTCCCACTTTTTAAAGCAAGCAACAATCATAATACAGAGTTGACATAATTGTAAATCACATTTGAGTCTCTAATATTGAAAAATGTGCTTGAATTCCGGTTTTATTCACTTATAAATTATAAGTTATAATCTAATTATATAGCCTCTAGTAACTTGATAAAAACCACTGATGCCGACGATAGGGAATTGGATAAACCCCTAATTTTTTTCCTCGGCAAGACTCCCCTAATATTTTGGCAGAAAAGACCTAACAATTTTTTTGGCAATTTAGCCGAATAAACTGGATTTAACCCAATTTAGCCGAAATGGCCATTTGAGGCTCAAATAGCCGCCACTTTGATCCAAAATTCACCTGAAAAATAGCTTTTCAGAAAATAATTTTTGGGAGTAGAGTTCCTTCCGCATCGGTGATAATGACCAAGGGGATCTTTTTTATTGTGGCGCAAATGCTCATTATTTCTGCCCAATTAGTCACCATGTTAATTTAGGCTTAATTCTAGCGATCAAGAGTTGTTGAAATTGAAATTATCGTTATTTAATTAATCCCAGAGCTTCAAGACTTGGAAATTACTGAAACAGAGTTTCAACATGCTCATTCTATTTAATGAAAATCGATTTCCTGGGAGAATATGTTGAACATAATATTCTCTTTCGGTCTTTAGTTTGTGCTATACTTTACAAAAAGGTTTTCAAAAAACAAGATTACATTTACACAGAAAAAAAAATCTTTCAAAATAAAGCCTCCGGTTTAGTATACTTATGAAACATCAATATTGTTGCTTGGTAATAACGAAAAAATGTTTTCACTATAGTTTCAATCGGAGCCGAATTTATTGGCAAATTTTGTCGACTAATTTTTGTAAGTAATTAACATTTATTATGACTCATCTGATGCTTGCCTTAAATCTTTGATTAAAACAACAATTTATATGTTAGACCGGACTCGCCTTCAACTCAAATTAATCTCAAAACCTTTATGAAATTGAATTTTCAATAAAATTGAGCAAGAACTCAGGTATGCATAATCTTTTCCCCCTTTTCCCTTCTCCTTTCATTCAGTGATTTTATAACAGCGAGTAATTCAATAAATAATAAAAGTATGTGAATGAGTTACAGATCGTAAATTACATTTACATCAATTCATCAATAAATAAAACTAAATAAATATTTACTCAATAAACCAAGATTAAAATAAAATGTAAGATGTGTAATAGGGGAAGTTGTTAAAAAAAGATCAATATATTGAATAAATTTTTTAATAAATTAGATTATATAAGATATTGAAAGAGTTGTCAATGGATTTCACTTACATTTGTGAAGGAATGTTATTAGCCTTGAAATTCGTATTTCTTAAGAAATCAATTTTCGTCTTCTTTTGAATTGTGAATCGCCTTTTGATTATTCGCGATATTATGCAACACTTGAGCCACACTTTCGATGAATGTCTTATAAAAAACTTTGTGGGCTTTTCGTTAATGACAATCAAAACAGAGCTCTTTCTCTCTATTCTGTTCGCTAATGAAGGGTTGAAACGCTTGAATAAGAAAATATTTTCGCAAAACTATAATTAACTGATAACAGAAAAAATCAGATGAATTGATTATAAAGTAAGATATGATCGCAAACAAGCGATTCTGGAATCTCTTCTCTAAAACACTTAACGAATAGTTGTTTCGACAAAATTATGAAAACTTGCGTTCAGTTAACGTTCAGTTATATCGAGGGTTAGTGTCGTCTCTCTGTTTACAGAATCAGAGAATTGCTATTTATTTGAAGCCTTCCTCTCACTGCTATACCGACTCAATGCAGACACCGGTTCTCCAGTGACTTAAATACTGCTTCACTACTGTACAGTCGAGAGTGGAGTGGGAGGCGTTTCATTTGAAATTCTGTTCGCCTTTTACCAATCGGTACCTCAATTCTTAATATTCTTTTCTTTCTTTATTAGTTTGAGGGAAACAAAACCTGATTATTGTTTGATTTCCTTTTTGATTAGCCGAACATAACGTTAATAACGCATAAAATCAATAAATTTAGACAAAAATCAGAAAAATTGTGTGACATTTAAAACACAAAACAATACATTCTTTTATTATCCATCACTTGATTTGGTTATTAAACATTGCAAGACTATATTCATGATTTTGTGCACTGAATTTATTGATTTTTCAGATGCAGTTTATTATTTGTCGATCAAAAACGTGATAACCAAATCACTATCAAATTTTCGCATAAAGATTCTCTTCAATGCCGGTAATCTAGTTAATTTTTTCATTACATAAACCGTAGATAAATACCAAATTGTTGAGAAACTGTTGTTCGGCTTAAATAATGCGTTAATATTGTGTCCGAATATAATTTTTAGTCGAATATAATGTAATTCAATAGTAATTAATTGTTTTATTGATAAAAAGCGATTCTGTTTTGTTAGCCCTGTTTTTGTCGACACATTTAACCTTCAAATGAGATATTTTTGAATTTGTTATAAGAATAACAAACAGCGAACAGAGAAGAGCACAGAATGGCTCTCATAATAGAATTAATGCATTAAATCCTTTTTATCCAAATTCGTGCGACTCTTGAATCGCAAATTTATGGCTTTCTCTTGAAGTCTGCCACACATCTGTCACTGGAAGAGGTGTTCGGCTCCTATCACCGCATAAGAGGTTTAGATTAAACTTGGTTTGACATTCAGGGCATTAATTTTTTAGACGAATAAATAGCTCTGAAACCAAATTAAATTTTTATCAAATATTCTACTATTTTATTGATATTATTATCATTTTCATCAATAGATTTTTATAATGTTGTCATGGTGATCTTAGTTACCTAGTTGTAATTATCTTTTTTTCAAAAATAAATTTCTGTATAAAATATGAATGAATGTGGAGTTAAAAAACAATGTTTGCATAAATACATAACCGTATGAAGTATTGAAAGTAAAACTATTGTAAATATGTGTTAATCTGTTTTGCATTTATGAGTATTTCTCATATAAATTACAAATTATTACTTATTATAGTTATAATGAGTTTCGTTTAATTAAGATATCAGTCATAAAAATGTTTGGCCTTTAGTTTGAGTTCATATGAGAAATGTTAACAAAATGCTAATTATATTAATTAAATGTTTGTTACCATTATTTTAGACAAAAGTACCCCTCATTTCGATATTTCAAACGAGGATTTAGAATATTATCTCGAATTAGATGTCAGCCCTTCTGATCATTAAATTTTTAGATCATTTTGTTTTTAATCCTTTTCTCATTGGCTTTGAGAGAAAGCTCAGACATATTCACACAACTCTTGAGCCAAGACATGGTCTCAATGTTCGTGTTTTATAACTTATTTTTTGTTTCTTTTGATTTCTCAAACATAGTCTTGGATTTCAAACTAAATTAAATCGTAATTTGATTTTAATTTGAAAACAAATTATATCGTCTCCAAAGTGGAGACAATAGACGTTCCCAAACAAAGTCTGTCAAAACATGATTCTTATTATTGAAATACTCTTGTCTTGTCTAAACTGCCATTTAATTGTGGAATTTCTGTTTGATGAATGACCTTACACATTCTAACTATCAATTTCAAACATCTATGAAATATTGAAGTATTTTCAAAATAAATTCAACGGATGTTTGATATGAATTTGTAATTTCATTATTAATTACAATCGATTCGAGTTAATTAGACTTAATGGTTGAACATCAAGGTTAAATACTGCAAAACAACTCAATTAATAGTTATTTTCCAATAATCTTATTTTGATTCTAGCAATTCTTAAATTACTTTTAAAATACTGAATTTCATTAATAATTTTTGATCCGAAATTGAGTAATACTTTTGGATATTTTTAGATTTTTTCGTATATTCTTTTTGACTGAATTCAAATTTAAAAATAGAAATTTGTTTTATAATTTGAAAAAATCCAGTGAAAGGGATTCATCACACTATTGTGAGCAAGCTAATTCTATTCCAGTTTGCGTGTATTAGACTACATTTATATTCTATTAAATAGAGTGATTCGGATCAGTTTTGAATAGAATGTAAAAACATTTCTCTCGTATTTTCATCTCTTTTTTGAAAAATTAAAACCAAAGTTCAATAATAAAAATCAAGTTTTGATATAAAAGTCTTCGAAATAAAGAGTTTATTAAGATTTTCAAACAAACATTTATCACAAGTATTCAACTATTTAAGCATAAAATTAAACTAACCATGATCAAATTAACTATTATTTATATAATTCAATTACTAAACTGATTGCTAGAATATTTGTTTGTAGTTAATTTGGCCGCATTTAGCCAATTATTCTAGAAACTGGATAATAGTTCAATTCAAGTGTATCCAATGCCAGGTTAACTTATGTCATAGATATCTTATCTTTACTTATTATGAATATTGATATAAGCCATGAAACCTATCAAACCCATCAAACTTATCAAAGCCTGGATGAGTCTCATATTATTGTTATGAGAATAAGTTTGAGTATAAGTTCTCTGACAATGATTTGTGTGGAAAACGCCAAACGACGGAATCGGATGCAAATCAGATACTCTTCGCATAATATGACGATATATTGAATTACACTGGGCAGATGACTAGGTAATAGCACTTTATTGATTCATTCCATGTAAACTCTGTATAAATAGAGTCTATTTATATCAAAACTATAGTATTTTACTTTAGGTTATTTGATACCTGTTATAAATCCTGAATACTCTTTAAAATTATGAATAGAATGAGAAAAAAAAAATTATTTCAAATCATAAAAAAATAAAATCAATGAAACGATTGGTAAATAAAAGCGACAAAGTTTTGACTCAAATCTATAGATTATTTATGAATTGGACTCTAATTATATACTTAAATATCTAATGATTTTATTATTCAAATGAAAAATATTAAGTGAAATCAAATTCAAGTTAAGACTAATTTAACGATAGGGATGACCATAGGATAGCATATTTAATAAAAATACACTAGCAAATTATTCTCAAATTAGGAAAATTCTATTTTGAATATTTCTTCAATTCAAGTATAATAAGTATTGAATATAAACAAGATTAAACTGATTCCAAATAAAATTATTTTATTGAAAAAGGCATCCTTGCATATCTAATGGACAAATTGTTAGTAGATTCTAGAATCTTGATAATTCGCATAACTTAATCAGTGAAAATAAAATAATTATATTTATTATCAAATATAGAATCTCTGAAAAAAGAGATAACAGAAAGAGAGGGAAAGAGTTCAGTAATTATAGTATTAAATAATTGATGAAAAATATCTAAACTTAATGTAAATTCTAATTAAACTGAATTTTTCTGTTATTCGCGATCAAAGTTTGGTAGGCGTTAAGGGTATATGAAGGGGACCTGAAGGTGATACGGAACTGGCTCTCCTGCCCAATATATTGGCTCATCCATCAACTAATATTATTTTGTCCGATTCTCATCTGTTGCAAGTATGGTCGAGGTCAGACAGTTTGCAAAGGAGTACAGGTTCTTGAGTCCCTATGTTCTCAGGAGGAGTGGGTTAACCCCACTTAGGGCTTCAACTAAACATTAGTCCTAAATTTTTGACTCATCCCACCCGTCGTACCCATCAAGGCTTCTCTACCTATGCCTGGGCTTAAAAACAGGTGTGTACTCAATAATTAGTGTCAAAGGGTGTCGACTCAATTCCACTGTTAGTCAGAGTCTCACATAATTACAGCCTTTGATCTCAAAACTAATGTACTTTTTCTTCACTTTTCTTTACTTTTGATCTTCAAATACGAGAATATATTAAATGAAATCAGAATTTCAATCAAAACATTTTGAAATATTCTAGAAAATGATTTTATAGTTTGGAGAAAAATAAGGGTTTGTTTGCTTCACATCTAAGTCTTCGTCAACTGTAGAACCATTAGAAAAATGAGCAAGCAAATAAAATTTCAAAGGTTTCTAATAAAATAGAATAAACGCTAAAAATTAAAGATAATCCATCCTTTGCTCAAACTTTATGATCAATAAATTGATTTCTTATTTTCCAGATATCCTATACTTTTGATCAGATTTTGAGTAAACACAAGAAAATTGAAAATATTTTCAATTTTATAAAAACATATTTGTCTTCAACTCATTCTAGAGTTTTAAGTATTTCTATAGATTCTTAAGTATAGGAAAAATAAATCAAATCAGTTATAAATAAATCCAAATATTTAGTGAAAACTCAAACTAACCCTCAGTAGAGTCGACGAAATTGGTGTTTATTTAACCTTTCCTTTGAATTATATTTTAGATTGTTTATCAAAACCACTATTCCCTCAATGTTTTTGTTTTTTGTATTATCTCCAAAATATAACTCAATATTAAGTAAATATTTTTGAAATTATATCGAATTCTCGACTAAATTCATTAATTCTGTGTCATTATAGGAATCAGTATTCACTGGGTGTCTATCAATCGCTTATTTTTCAATTTGTTTCCATAGAATCAAAGTTATTATTCTTTTTAGTTTTTGAGGGATTTCGAAATGAAATGAGAAAATACCTAACAGTTAGAGCTGACGAATGTTCTTCAAAACAGTGTTTAACTTGATTTCAAACAATTTTATTACACATTAATTGTCTGTAATTTATTTAAATTTAATTAAAGCATTGATTTGTGTTTTACTACAAATGTTTTGAACACTAAATTCATTACAAAAACAAATAAATTTATAAATAACTGATTCGAAACAGTTTTAAATAATATTTGGCTTTAAATACAGAATTGGACTCAAATTACTAACAAATAGTCTTTCAATTGAATTGAAATCAAAATAAATGCTTGAAATATGAATTCAATGAAAACAATTCATACAAAAGTGGAAAGAAATGAAATCTCATAAAAAATAAATTAATATTTTATCACATTTTAAACAAAAAGATATGTTTTGTTTTGTTTTCACAAAAATTGAGACAAATTTCAATCGGAAAATAAGAGTAAAAACCAATAAATTACTCAAAAAATAACAATAGATTTAAAGCGAACACAAGTTTTTGATTATAAAACTGTTGACGAGAGTTGTCGTCAAATCTTCAGGTGTTCGATACTGTTCTTCAGTTGTCGAGGTTTCAGGATTAGCCTCCCGTTGTCGTCACAGGACATCGCGAACTCGACCAACACCTCTCGGGTTCTCAATATTATGCTATAAATCGTAGAAATCAATGAATAATTCAAATCATTTTTTCATTGAATCAATTTCTGAATATTCAATAACTTTTCAAAAACTAATTATAAATCAAATATCAGGAAAACTATTGAATATATGGAAAGAATGGTTGGAATGTCATACATGGAAGTGGCCACAACTCTTCGGTGGATTCCCATTGCGAACAAAGTTATCAAAATAATGCAATTAATGGTAAACAAGTAGTGACTCATAAGTGAATCCAAAAGTGATATATAAGCCGTCTTCGGGTCATTCAGCCAATAATAGGCCGAAAAACTGGTCATTAGTGAGGAGAGGATTAAAACGATTCTCCAGCGCCGGGTCGCAGGTCTTTGGAGTGACACGATTTCCATTAATCGCCGCTCAAAAGCCTTCAAATCTGAAGAATAATTAATCAATTGGTCAAAAATTG
>JAQGBD010001185.1:0-18243 GCA_034698165.1 Punctoribates punctum | reverse complement strand
CTTTATATTGAAAATCAATCCAAAAGTCCTGTTCTCCGAATTGTTAATTGTGTTCATAACAGAAATACTTTTGATTTATTTGCTCCCAAATTATGAGGACCTCCTTTTCGAAATCTGATCTAGATTATCGTCAAATTAATTACATTTAAGAGTAATTTATTACTAATTGTCTCATTTTTATCGGAAGATTCTCTTTTAAGATAAGATTTTTCTGATTTTGAGTTTATTTTATAAAATTGTTTGAAATAATTGATAGAAATCTAACTTATATTTGGAAATAAGTTTTCAAAACGACTCAGAAGACATTTATGACAATTTTTCATTGATTGGTGAAAAATATTAATAATTCAATATTTAGTTAAAAATAATTATAATTATTCGCATTTAAATAATATTATAAATGAAAGTTGAAATTCATTTTAGATATTTATGTTTTGAGATAATTATTATATTTAATGAAATTCTAAGTTTACGACAATTTTTCGTCATTTAATCGATTAATTAATTGAGAGAAAAGAGATATTATTTAGAGAAAGAAATTCATTTTCATATCAATTAAAAGAAATTCTAATAATTTCCAAATGATTTAAAGCCATACAAAACATTCCCATTTCTAGCGCTTAAGATATGCTCAAAATATTTGAAACCTCTTTTTGTAAATTTCTTTCCAACCAATAAGACTTTCCTCGACTCTTAACTCAACCTTTAGTTTAATAATCATTTGATTTCATAACTGTTTGGACAGTGATTTGAATATAAGAGTTGAAAGTAGTGTAAAAATAATGGTTTGTTAGGAAAAGTTTGAATGTTATCTGAATTGAGAGGTGTTTACCAAATCACTTGACTGGTGCTCATCGGGTATAATACAAATGTAATACAAATGATAACAATTAGGAAAAACATCAAAATAATTGTGTTTTAAATTAAGTACAATAACCAAAACTGGTATAAGTATTGGATGGCATATGAAAGTGACCTTTTGCTCATTAATGCAATTGTTAATTAACATTAGCAAATACATCCAGATTTAAATTTCAAGCGTTAATTGAGCAAGATATCAATTTTTAAACCAATTATTATGAATACCTTTCCCTCAAACTATTCGTTGATTAAAAAACAGACGACTCGTACGAACAAAATGTTTAATTTATATAAATATAAGCATAAAAAACAATTGAATGTCCAAAACATTTCTCATTTTATTAATTTTCAATATTATTCTTAATCTCTGAATACATTTATTGTATTTATTTTTCAATATCAGTTGATTTGTTTAAAGAGAGAAAAACTATCCAATGAGTAGTCATTTACTTCTTCATCATATATAAGGATTAAATATAACAAATAATAATAACAAAATTATAAGTATTTCAAAGAATTGAATCTAGTAACATATGATGAATAACATCATAATTGTAATTAAAATTCTAATATATTAATGAAAAGGTGAAGAAAAATACCAAAACATTATATAATACTTAAGATTTATTATGCCTTAAATGTTTCTATTAATGAATTTGAATGAAAAGCTGAATAATAAGCGTTTCGATGGATTTCCTCTGTTTTGTTGATCACAAACGGAAAACCAGTTATATATAAGAAACGGAGGGTTTAAAAGTTTGAAATGTTTCAAAAGTGAATGTCAATTGTTGACTGATTGGTCGACATTTTAATCATTCAATAATAACATATTTAAAAATTCCGTCCAATTATTTATGTATTAATTGTAAAAGTAATACAAATACTGTTATGCATTCCTATTATTGTAAGGCTATTGATAATCAATGGCTTCGGATATCTTTTTGTGTGCTTTTTATTACTCATTATTATTATTCCTCTTTGAATGAAAATTAAAAGACTTTATCTTTAATTTTCTCAATACTGAAAACAAATAAATGATTTTTGTTTCAATCTCTCGAAAAGCAAACTCCCATTTGATTATATCCGAGAGTTCTTTGGCTTCAGACCTCCAAATACAGATACTTAGCTCCCAAACGGTTCTTACAATTATTGTTTTGTGAAATTTATTTTATACTTTTAAGCTTTGATTTAGAATTAGAGACAATTTAATGAAGATTTTTAACAGTCACTGAGGATTAAGATTAAGTCATAAATGATGAGACTCTAAGTCAACCATAAAAACAATAGAAATAAAGAATTTGAAACAAAATTCAATTCTTTGTATAAAAATCTCTGAGTTTTGAGTAAATTTTAGATTAAATTTTCAAATAAATAATTAAAACAATTCTCGAATTATTGAAACAATTGATGAAATAGTTTTCACTCTTAAGAAAATTTTCAAAATATATATTATATTTAATTTTCAATTATATCTCGAATTAATGTGTTTTTTAAAAGATCTAAGTTTTGAAAACAATTTTTGAATTGAAATGAGTTTTCAATTTCAGTCAAGAATTGATCGAAAGATACATTTCTATGAAAAATTGTACCAAAATTTTGATGTAATTTTCAATTTTCAAAACAGATGAATGACATGACCTGTAACCTATTGTCTAATAAATCTAATAAAAAGTATATTATTATTAATATTATCAATTTCTAATTAATTTCTAAGAATTACCAATCAACATCTGTTCATCTCATAGACGGATTCCAAGTTATTCCACGGAGAGAACTTCTCTAATAAACATCGAATCTTGAATTAGAAACCTAAATCAAATTAGCAGGGCAATTTACTGTTGACTCTTCCTATAATGTAGATATAATTTAGGGCTAAAACAATATTTGCTAGTTCACTAAAAAAGAATATATACGTGGAATCAATCAATTTTCTTATAGATTTCTCCTGAGATTAAGACACTGTTGATTGCTATGATGTGTCGAAACCTAATTAGACTGCATTTGTGTGGAAGAGTCCTGTCTTTGAGATAAACCCTTCGTATATATAAGGAGACATTCAAATGCCTTTCCTCACAACCATTTCTGGCTTCAGATAACTCAAGTCTTAAGAAACCTTTGACCGAAACTTCTGTAAAAGTCTTCAAAAAAATTGGAATAATGTCTTCACACAGTTTACTTCATTTGACTGCTTTGATTGTGGCTCTGGTCCTCATAATCGGTATGTGCGACGCCGGCTATCGTAAGCCTCCTTTCAATGGAAGCATTTTCGGTAAACGAGCCGATCGTCCGCTCAGTAGTAAGTCATAAGTCATTTAATTCTGAATTCAATTGATTTTGATTTAATTGATAAGATGCCGAAGAGATACTTGGTATTTGTGAAGCAGTGGTTAATATGATCCCTCTCTGCAATCCATGGATTTCCAAAATAAACGAACCAAATAATTAAAGCTTTATTTTCATGAAATTCTATTAAAAATAAATATTTATTGTAAAATCCTATCAATTATTTTAACAAAAAATACCCAAATTTGAGATTAATTGAGATTATAAATAAAGTTATGGAAATTTGCGTTTATTCACTGCAAAAGTGGTCCATTTGGGAGATAAAGGCGCCCGCAGTTCGCAGTTCGCACTTCACCACCAATTAATGGTTACCTTATCTGATAAATGACTTTTGTTTAAAGATATCATATATTCTCTGAAAATGTTTCTCAGTTTCAATTTCAAATAAAATACATTTCATTTTGTGTTTTAATTCAATTTAATTATAAATATTTCATTTAAAAGAAATCTAATAATAAATAGCATTAAGAACAGGATTGAGAATTTTCCCCCGATTTCCGCGTTTTTTCTCAATTTTTCTGGAAGAGTTAAGGGAGGGGGTCAATTTGGGGGCAAATCCCAAAATTTTGATCTCAGGGGAGGCCAAAAGACCAAGTCTCCCCTAGCACATCTCTGATTAAGAATATAAGTAAATGCAATACTGAAATGTAGGAGTAATGGACAGAATTCCAGACAATTGACTATATTTATTATTTTGAAGGCTTTTAAAAAAGAAAATAAATATTTCAAAGAATTATTTTTCTGTATTTCCAAATGTCGGCGCATTTCACGACATTCTGTTGTTTATTTGAAATTCTGATATAAATCCTTATATTCACTAATCTTTGGATAACTTTATATGAATTCTTCAATGAAATCAGTTTTCATTGAGACAGTAGTGAAGGTTTACTCAATTAATTTCAGACAAATTAATCTTTAAGACGACCATAAACTCATCATTATTTCAAAACCTGCTTCTTTCAGATTAATTTATCAATAATAAAAAGTATCTTCACGATTCTTCTAGATCAATTCAATTGAATCCTTATCAGCGTTTTCTTAAAATTTGAAAAATCAAATAAAAAGTTGCGAAAACAAATTGAAATAATAGATTAAAATCTTTATAATTATCAAAAGAATTGATGAAAAGATAGAATGTATTGAACGTGTTTAAGAGGGAAATGTTTATGAAATGTAAAATGATTGATTACAAGATTAATTTTGAATCAATTACATCCATAGATCTTTCAAAACTTCCTAAATATAGAGAAGTTTCATCTAAAGTGGTCTTAAAAGAGTTGTAAACAATGGAAGAAAGTTTCTGCAATGTTTCACAACAGTCTATAACTTCCAATGAATGATATGTCAATTTATCTCGAGAAAGATTTCTAGAAAATTGCTTTCTGGGCAATAATCTCATCGCTCAGAAATTTGCGGACATTCGCCGCAAAAGATTCAAATTTGTGATTTCATTCATATCATTGGATTTCAAAGCAAACAATTAATTTAATTCACATTCAGTTTGAATTATGAGTATATATAATAACGATTTTTTTAGTTATTAATTAAATGTTATAAATAAAAATTACCCTCATCAGTTATTACATAATATCGATGTCTATAATCAAAAACATAGTAATCAATAGAAGTGCTAATTATTCATATATTTGATGTTAACTCTCTTCTAAACCAAATTGATTATAATAATTGACAACAATTGACGTCACCAAGATCATTTGTTCAAAATGTTGTTGGTACTTATCTAGGAGAATCCCAATTGATTTTAATAATTGGATCTGGTGTGATCTTCAAGGGTAAGGTTCTTCAAGATTTTGTTGATTGACATTACCTATTGAGATCAGTACCTAGCATGGTGGCTATACCGATACTCTGATTTTCATTGAATATTGTGTGCCCTTTTACTATTGGTTGTCTCAATTCGATACCATTATTACCATTACCGCCAAATTCCGTATAAATAATAATGAGCTCCGTTTGAGTCAATCATTTAATTCTTTGATTAACAAAACATTCATTAATTGTGTTTTCAAAGAATATTTTTGATTTTTTTTGTCGATATATTCTATAAATATAAAATTTACTCAATTGACTAATTGTCAAGAATTAAAGCCTCTAATGAGAAAAGATAATGAATTAAATCTCCTGATAGATTAAATCGAGCTAAACTGTACTAGACGTTAAGTCATTTATTTTTTATACTTTTCGACATTCAAATAAACAGAATATATTGAAGAGAAAAACTTCTAATCTTTTTCATCAGAAGTTGAAATCATTTGGAAAACAATACTTCGTTTAAGTCATTAGACGAGAGATTTGTCGCAGAGTTTAAACTTTTAAAGTCATTGAATCGAAATTAAAGCAAAACCTGAGCTTCAGTTTGAGTGAAACGAATATTTCAATCACTTGGATGTCATTTCGGCCAATAATACAATCGGTAAGTAATCTATGAAATGTTCAAACTTTCATATCTGTCTCGTTGTTGAACTTGGTTTTCGATTAAACAGTTTTTTAAATACAAATCTTTAAAAATATATTTTTCAGTCAAGAATTTCATTATTTTTATACCCATTTCAATGTCAATATGTATGAGATATTGAAGAATAATTCGATGTCTTTACAAAAATAGCTTCGGGTTATCACTAATGATAATGACTTCAATTCAATTTGAATTTTTTCTCAACTAAATGTTTGTCGGATAAGATTTCTAGAGATAATAAATGGAGAAAATATTTGAAAATTTCAATTTCTAATTTGTCTCCTCTATGTTCCTGAGCTTATGATAAAAATAAAGTGAATGCAAGTGCACTGTCCTTATCATTACTGGTCTTCCAAGCAATGGATGATAAGAGAAGGTCAATGAAAATGTTTCAAACAAAACTGCTCTCAGAAAAGAGAAGAGAGATTTGGGCCAATAATGTTTAGCACTGTTTAGCACTCGGCTTAAACATGACATCAAATTTCAATGCTATTCATTTGAATGACTTTTAATTATTTTCACTTTTTATACTATTTTTAAAATTTGATTCTCTGTTTGACTTTTCAAAACACTTCCAGTATTTGAACGGAAAAAGTTTTTATTCAATTGGAAATCATCAAAAATATTATAGTTTTGGAACAATTTTCTGTTATTGACCAGGATAACTTTCACTAAAAAAGGTAAAGTCATTCACTTTTTTGTAATTCTTGTATAAACAAGTTTTGGTGAGAATTTTATTTGACTTTCTTTTTAAAATTTTTGAATTATTAACTAATTGATGAAATAAGTCCAGACATAGATAGACAGATATAGAGCACAGCCATCAGTACCAGAACTTTGACTTTTGTATAGCATAATCATAAATGAGATGAAAATTATTAGTCCAGTTGAGTATCGATGAAATAATTTGATTAATTGAATCTGATTTCGATATAAGTAAAGGAAAAATAAATGAAACGAAAATAAGAAATAAAGCTTTCATTGTTTGCCTTGAAGTGGGAGTTGGATCTTAACGGTTGTGATCATGGCTATGGTGGTAATGGCCATATAGGACATGTCCTTATAATTATCATAAAAATTAAAACTCGAAAATAGTCGTCAAAATATATGTGAGAAGTGGCGTCGACAAGGATTATGTCACTTAAGACTGTGCCCACAATTCCGACAAACATTTCGGTAGTTAAAGAGGTTTTCCGATTTGAGTTAACAAATTATGATTGATTTCTCTTATAATTATCAAAAACCAATGAATTCCAAGATTTGATTTTCAAAAACGAGT
Organism: Punctoribates punctum; assembly: GCA_034698165.1. Taxonomy (NCBI): domain Eukaryota; kingdom Metazoa; phylum Arthropoda; class Arachnida; order Sarcoptiformes; family Punctoribatidae; genus Punctoribates; species Punctoribates punctum. The sequence continues at coordinate 11,284 of JAQGBD010001185.1, read as the reverse complement.
CGACATTTGTTTATAAGTCCTTTGATTGGAGAAGAGTTGGCGTAAAAGAGTTGTGACTTTTGTTTAAAATTTTGATTTGTTTTCTGTTAAACAAATAGATTCGTATTTTGGGATCGATTGACAAAATGCAAACTTCTCTTCAAATTAAGTTATTATTTGTTTGGTTTCTATTGATTGCGTTAATAGCAGTCAGTGACGGCCAGTTCTTCACGAAGACCGGATCCAAATCTATTCCTCGAATGGGAAGACGAGCCGATAATAGTTTGTGGTCTTTGGTATGACTCAAAAGTTTTTAATTTTGTTTTTAGTCTGAAATCGCAGACAAATAACTAATGTATGACTGGACTCACACTTCTTTCTGTTCAGAATTTGAATTAACAATTGAAAGGAAATCACTTTTGAATTTCAATCTCATAAGAAATATTGAGAATTATAGCCAAGATGATTTATTTATAAATTCTTTTGACTTACAGATTCCTCAGTCCCCGTCTTATAAGCGAAAAATAGCTGAATCTTATCTAAACAAATATAATGACAAAAACAGTTTGAATTCAGATTATTCTGAGAAAAGTGATAAATTTGACCATTTTATGGATCCGGTTGAAGACGATCCGACTGACAGCTCCAGTGAGAAAACAGGCAAATCTCAAACATCGCCACTACAAGTGGATGAGGGTATGTCTAAAAAAGACATAATAATGAAGGCCTAAAATTGTATAATTAATTGGTTAAAACCAATTTTGTTTTCACAGAAAGTGACGATCGGTTCCACACGAATAGCGAAGTTCGCAAACTTCAGAAGATTCTGAGCGCATATATCGACAAAACACAAAATGGCTTATAATTTGAGAACTGACTCATCTCTCCCACACTTTAATTCAATTATCTTTAATTTATTTTGAATAATCAATTATCGTATATATTATGAATGTATATTCAAATCTCATGTAATTCATAAGACATTTAACATTAATCTATAGTTTAAACTTTCTTTTGTTATAAATGTGAATATAATGTGAAAGAATCGGCGAAAATATGCAAAAATCAAATTCAATTGAGTGATGAAAAAAGAGAATTTCAAAACCATTCGGATCACAATAATTCATTGGACATAAAAATTCAGTTGATTCAAATCGGGGTGAATTCAAAAAATGGTCGAACTCTTTCATCTGAGTAATGAATAACCTTTGAATGTTTTATTTGAAACATAATATGTTTTAATCTCTCGATTTTTAAACATTTAATAACTGTTTTCAACACTTTTTTAATAACTTTTATCAGTGTTTTGATCGAACCTTCGATAAGCCTTTTGAGTCTCTTATCTCAAAAGTCATTCACAAAACAATTTTCAAGTTTACTCGAGTTTAAACTGAAAACAACCGATAATGTGGTCAATGAGCTAGTTCAATTAACCATCAATCTATCAGTTTTATTGGTAAATAATTGTTTTATTTACTTTCTACCGAAATCATTAATATTAATAACTTTATTATTATTATTAATATTTGTAAATTATCTAGATGTTATTAACATGAATGTTTTATTTATACATATCAATGAGTTTGAAATATGAACCAGTTTCAATTTCATTAAATGTCTATTTAGCAAATATAACATTTTTTAATTTTATTTATCTTCATTTTTATTTTAATTTCAAATCATCCAGCTAACATATTGATATCATGATTGTATCAAATTAAGTTACGTTGGCGATACATTTTAAGCTTGTGAATCTTAGATTTAGATAATCTCGATGATGTCCAAGGTGTCTTATTCTAAACAAAAAACCACCAAAACATTTTCAGGTGGACTCAAATAAAAATGTTCAACAAATAAGATAAAACTTTTAAAAAGCTCTGAGTTGTACATAAGACACCTTGGTCATCACAGCAGCATTTCATAGATAAGTGAATAAACAAACATATTTATCAAACAGACGAACGAAAATCATATTTATTAATATCTGAATCGAGTCTATATTCCAATCAATTATGGCTTCAAATAACTTAAAATCTATTGAAGAATAAAAACTAACGATATTTCGGTTTATTTTGAATTTTATTTTTTTCAGATTCTAATGAAGTTATTAACGATTATTAACAATGGATTCTAATTCAATGATATCTCGAAAGCCAACCATCAGTTCTTCAACTCAGATGTGACCAAAAGGCCTAAACAAAAGATATAATTCAATAAAATTTAACTGAAATTACAATTTGTGCCTCGAATATAGGTTTATATTTTTGTCAAAATATTATCCGGATATCATTTAAGACAATTTTCAATATCTTAAACATTTATATCATAGCTATTAAGGAGTGAATCATTTATTGTTGAGAATCCCAAAGCAAACCTTCGAGATCAATGATGCCCAAGCACCTTCGGTCAAGGGGGGTCCTGTCGACAAAAATTTCAGGGTAAGGGTATTTTGGCTATACACCCCTTTGGGCATCACTGCTTCGAGATGTAGATCCAAAGGTTGACTTTGGGATCAGACATCTTCGACAGTTTTTTAGTTGAGGGAAAACCACTTCAAATATAACTCAATCCATAATTAATATGACATTTATCTCAAATTTAATTAAATCTATAATTTTTTTTCAATAAATATTTAAACGTATTTGAGTGACAAAAATAATTGGTTAATAGTGTGATAATAATAATACCTCGTTGTAAAAGGGATGAGAAAATTATTCTTCATATGATCTTCATTTGAATATTGATTGTGAAGTCCGTAACGCATCGGAATTGACCACAAATTTCGTGAATATGTATTTCCACTGATTTTGTTTGCGGACGAAATCCTAATATCAGAGTAAAAATCAATTATTAAGAGGTATTTGAGAGAAGTCCGTCTCATAAAAAATTCAGGCGATATATAGACTTTTCTCGAAGAAGAAAATTTTCAAAACTCAATGAATGTGCAATACATAAATGTACTAGCATAACTAGCATAACATTTTTGTCGCTAAAATATCGATTCTTTTTACTGGAAATAGAAGCTCCCGGCATAAGACTCTTACATAAAAAGTAATATATCCTGGTATCAAATAAACATTTGTTTAGTTTCACACAATTTTATTTTCAAATCAATCGACGCCACCGTTTGATACCTTAACCGTCATCAGAGTTCTTGAAATCCCGGATAGAATTTGACACTAAAGTGATTGATAGCAAAAAAAAACTAATGAAAAGTTCAAATTCTTCGCTTAACCCTCACATATATATATATAGTTTACTTACTAAAATGTTTGCTTCCGAAATAATCTAGTTCAGCCACTAAACACTACTTTCTAAACACAGTTAAATGAGATATTGTGAGCAACAAGAAAAAATCAAATCAATTATCAAAGACATTCTACCGAAAAAAGCCTTCCCCTCCGCCTTTGTGTTCCCCAATTTTGGTTGTTTAGTCAAATAAAGCGAATTAAAACTAATTTTAAACTGAATTAACTGGAAATTAGCCAAGTTTAAACTAATTGGCGCCATTTTACACTCTCCTCATCAAACCTGAAAACATATTTTTGTTGTATCCCTTGAGCAGAGGTTTGGGGATCACTACTCAATAACTTTTTTTAGATTCATTCAATGGTCATACTGTATATGCCATTCACTTATTGGTGGCTCACATATAATCACATATACTTTAATATAACTGAACAGAATTTCTAATAATTAAGAAGCAAGCAACTAGTTGATCTATAAATTGAAAAAATAAAAAATCATTATTGTGCTTGAGTTTAATAATAAATTCAGGGGGACCTCAACTGCTTTCTAATGGGAGGTCCTGCGAACCCTCAGCAAAAATATCATTTTCCAACTTAATTGTAATTTATTTTATAATTTTTCTTCTTCTAAGAGACAATACTTTAACTGATTAAGCTCAAACTAAAGAATTGAACGTTAGCTAGGTTATTGTTTAACTCTGTCCTCTAAATCACATCAAATATCTCCAAAATATTAACTTTAATGCGATTAAAAATTGCAAAATCTTAAGATATGTCTGAAACGTCTCAACAATTTCTAATATAAATTGAAACTAAGTTTATGTCATAAGTTATGAGTCATAAGTGAGGAAAGTTTTTATTTGCATTTTTATGAAATATAAGTTTCTTATGAAAATATTTTTGATTCATTTCTCTATAAAAATCTAATAAAAATTGTCATAAGTTTAGTGAAATTTACTAAAATTTGAATTAAAGTTTGAATAATTTGGTGAAATCAATGAATTTCGTGAACTATAATAAAACTTCGCTTTTTGTACTGAAGTCTAGTAAATGAGTGAAATTCATTCAATATTTATCCGAAATCAGTTTATCCGACTCTTGTTGTCTGTTTCTGAGTTTAATACATTTACTCTTGGATACTATTCATTGGAATAACTGAAATGTTTGGACGGCAGTAGTCCTGTGTTTGTGTTGTTTGCCTTAAAACATATTTATTACTGAATAAAAGGTAATCACAATTGCTTTCTGGCGTTCATTAGTCTCATTGAGAGAAAAACTTTTCCTATATATCCGAAAAAAGTTTTATCTTAATATCATTTTCTTCATAAAAGTTTGATTAATTCTAATTAATTTCAAACTTATCCAACTCCTGGAGGAAAGAAATCTAGTTGAAATATAACATTCAGGGTACATTTATTATTTACAATAATTTTGATTAAATTCCAAATTGTATATTAAAAGAGTCTCTTCCGCTGAAAATCAATGCAATACTTATTCATATCTAAGAACCAAATCTCAATTTTTACATATTTTTTGTTGCATTTATCCGACAAATGATAGACATAAAGAAAATTCAATTTTTATCAAATTTTGATGAAAATTTATAAAATTGAAGTGTATTTCCTGCGCTCAGAATAACCAGAAAAATACTATATTTTCTGATATGAAAGAGAAATAAATTGATAATAATTGGATATGGATTGCATCGATTCTATATTTGCTTTTTCATTTCATAATGACCAAGGTAGAATCAAAAGTTATAACTTCTGAACAAGCTATTAAAAACAAATAATTGATCATGACTAAAGCAAATTTGGGGGAGTATTCACGTTTTAATTGACATCATTATTATGATCAAAGCAAAAAGGCTGTTACAGACCTAGTATATGTGGGACTCATTTTGAAAGAAAGTTGATGGTTCATAGTTCATAAGAAGGCGGATTTCAAAATTGAAATTCTTTTGATGCCATTATTTGGATTGATATTCAGTTTATTTGTCTCAAGATTGTATCAAGATCACTCACGTGGGTGGGAACGTTGGGTTCAAAACAAATTTTACAACAAACCAATTGAAAGACCGATGATTTCGATAACTTCCATGAAATTCAATACAATAACAAAATTCGTTTAAAGAGATAATAAGTGTCGGAATAAATCGCAAAATATATCTATTATTCGCATTTATTAATTTTTTTTCTATCCGGAGGCTATTTTCGCTTAAAAAACAACTCAAAACTCACCCAATATTGCCATTACTGTTGGTATCACTTCTTTTACTGGAGAAGAGAGTGAAACCGCACTGACAGCCGCCGACAATACCACTGAATCCCGTTTTCTTGCAGAACACCGTACAGTCCAATCTTCTCAGCGCCGAATGACCTCTACTTTCTTTGGGGCCGACCCTCTCGTCAGCATTAGTGGCCACCAAATTGATTATTAATATAATACAAGTGAATGATATGATTTCCATCAGAGACGACATAACTAAGTCCTAAATCAGTTCACAAACGCATTCATTCACTGATAAAAGGATAACAAAATATTTATACAGATATCTGTTTGACTCAAAACCCTTTGTCAGCACAGAATAAGAGCGCAAAAAAGTAATCTTTAAATAAGCGTTTTGTCGCCACAATATTCAAATTGAATAGACTTTCGTCATATTCCGAAAAAGTGCACTGTTTTCGGTCAAATGCAGTTTAATTTTGAAATCATGTAAATCTAAAAATCCTCTCAAAACTAATCCTTTGAGATATTATTGAATTTGTCAATTATATAGTTTCAAATTTACCCAGAATTTCATGTTTGTATAAAATTGAAACTAAACTTGACACATTTTCCGAACACTAACCAATATTTCTTGGAGTGACCGAAAAGGAATGTTCCTGAATATGATTAAGTCATTTGAGTCATTATTCCCTAACTTTGTTAGACTTTTATTCTTTTTTTCAGTTGTTTTGTCATTTCATGACTTGATTTGAAACTCAACTCTTTGTTAGAAGTTTTACATAATTTTGTGATTAATTTGAATTAATGTCTTCTCATTAGAAAAGAAATTTAATTTCAACTCATTATTAATCATTGCTTTGCTTTTAATGAACACAAAAACAAACAATAAAAAAGTGAAATCATTTTCTTTTGGATTATAAGTAACAGAATTAACCAAAACCTAATTAAAACTATATTAAACTTTTCATAAAGAAGTTACCAAGTATAGTTAGTGATGAAAAGCTTACCTGAGTGATCGAGGAACAGATTAGAGTGAATGAAAGCACAACCAACTGAACGACTGTCGGAAACAAGTGTTAGACAAGAATTCAATTTGAATCCGATTTTTAATATTCCTTTCTTTTATAGTTTGGGAACAATTGTTTTCCTCGAAGTTGTGGATAGAATTGAGTGACGAATAGACTGCTCGACAAATATATATCGCCCACAGAGATCAGAGGAGAGAGACCAAGACTATTGCATAAGTTATGTCAAAAGTTGTGTAAAGGGAGGAATAGATGGAGAAATTGCGAACAACATATAGATTCTGTCAAATTCTTCACACTTTCTTTCGATTCGTTCGACTCTAAAGTTTGTCTAATCCTGACGTCAAGTCAGACAATAGCGAATCCGGTGCTCAAAAGGAGTCCTCACTATCACTGCTGTTAAGACTATCGATAATAACGATTATATTGTTATCAAATTCTTCTCTTCTTATAACCAATCTATGCATTAGTGAAGACATGATTTGCATAAACTTTTATCCCTTAAACAAAATCATATCATATTTGCAATTCAAGAGCGAAATCTTTTTTTTCTGAGTATATATAATATTATATCAATTCTAAAGTAAAAAATGTTTTCTTTAAAATTCTGTTCAACAAAAGAATGATTTAAGTCTACACTCATATGATTATAATATCAAAGGAAATGCGTCCAAACCTTCAAAATTTAACCAAATTCTAATTTATTCCCAAAGAAACCAAATTTCTCTATTATTCCCCGAAAACTCTTTATTCTCTAATTTTATGAACGAAATAATAGAATAGACAGCTAATGAAAGTGAGCAAGCCACTTTCTTTATTTAATCTTATATCATAAAAGGGTGGGTGAGATCAAGACCTCCTGACAGCAACAAATTTTGAAACCTCCTCTATTGTGAGTAAACTTTCAGACGTAGCGCTAAGCCAGCGGCCATTTTCGGCTGTTTAACCAAATAAAAAAGAGCCAAGATAATGACAATTTAGCCAAAAAAGTGCGGTTTGGTTAAAATGGTAGCCGGGCGTCTGCTATTTTACCCTCTAGAGTTTGAAGCAAAGTTTTGGGAACCTTCCCTGATCCTTTGCCGAGGACCTTGCTGCTCTCTCATATATATAATATATTTTACTACATTTTATTTAAATTTAATTAACAAAGATAAAGGTTATGTGATGTGATGTAATAGTGAAATTCAAATCTAGTTTTAGAATTAGATTTTGACTGGTTCATTTTTTAAAATAATCATACAATTTGCATTTTTAACAACTGATAGAGAATAGAACCTTTGTGCCAAAGCAAGTACAAAGTACTTTTGATTGATTTTGCCAACTGGTACACTCAAATCCCTCTAATTTTCCCAAGTGGGGACCAAAAATTTTGCTAGGTCAAAGATAGAACTTGAAATTATATATTTTTTTTAATTTAAACGTATAACTCCTTGGCTTTCACTGCTTAAAAGTTAAATCATTGGAGAGTGTTATTGCAGAAAATGTCATGTTTAGCTAGGTTAATATCACTGTTAATATTTTCACTAAAACAGTTTGTTATTAAGAGTATTAAAGCTAAATAAGAAATGTCCCGAAATTGTTTGTGACTCTCATATAAATGATTGCGACAATTGTCAGACAATATTAAAGACTAACTCAAAGATCACTTTAATTATAAATAACTGATGAGAAATGAGTTTTTATTATTAATACATAAATGTATTTAATAACAAAAGTTTGGATTAATATTTACTTCTGATCTCACTCTCGAGGACTGTATTCAATAGAATTTTCTGATCTTCACATTTCAATGACCAGGATATTAAAGATAACCTTGTTATTTATGTAGAAGCAGCTACACCAGCTTGTTGAAAGCAGAAGCAACTTGTAAACCAGCAGATTCACAATAATTTTTACATAAAAGTGAGTAAATAATTGCTAGTATATAATTCGGATCGCCCAAATACCCCTCTGATTTTTTGGTCGGAGGACCCCTCTCCTCCTCCTCCCCCGCTCAACAGCATTTTGGTTGGAAAATTCTTACTTTAGTCCCCTTCGCTTTTTTGAGGCCTCGAAAAAATACACACCCCTGAAAAATTTCTTGGAGTTACATCCCGAAGGTCGGAATCACTGATTTGGAATTAATTCTTTATTAAAAATGAATAAGAACATTTGATTCCTTCCTATTTGAACTTCTTACTCTATAACCTTACTCTATATTTGTAAACTTTTGTAATCAATTATACATGCTCACATAATATGTGTAAAGAAATTGCAAAAAGTTGAACAATGTCAATTTTGTTAATTTATTAATGAGTCAAATAAAAGGAAATTATTATTCGATTTTAGTCTCTATTCTACTCTCGTTTGAGTAATTGTGTAGGTTTTAACCAGATAGAAAAAGTGAGCTAGGTCACTCATTTGGTTGAAACTTGAATTTTTGTCACCCACTGAAAAGTTGTGTTATGTTTCCGTAATTTACTTTAATTTCAAGTCTCAATTCATGCCTTTTTTGCAATTCGTAGACAATATTTCCTTTAATATCAAATTTGTAGAAACTGTCGATCATTTGAATTTGCATTCAGTAATAGACTTTTTATTTTTGACTTTATATGAAAATAAGACTATTTTTCCAAATGTGGAAGAGTTTTGAGCTTGTCACTTTTTGTCATTCACTGTTCAATTTAAATTTTGTGGAAAGGTTGACATTTTTTTGATTAATTCCTGCCTAAGTTTGAGTAAAGTTTGACAAAATTTTCACATCTATAATAATTATGTATCCAAACCATACACTTTTACGACTCTCCCCCTCCCTCTCCAACTCTTCAATCTTTTAGAATTATTTTTATTCATTAGAAGCAGTTATTTATTTGAATCAAAAGTGAAATATTTGTCATTTTTTCTTTAAATTGGATAAAAAATGTTTTTCAGTGGAAACGGATCGGATTGTGTTCTTCAAATCAAATTCATGGGATATAAAATATAATCTTTATCAATTTATACATTCAATATTGTATATCTTTTCCAAGGATATTCATATTCATAATGATTTTCAATCAGACCAAATGTGATAATTTTCAGACATTAATAATTGAAAAAGTTATGACTCGAGTACTCGAGTAATATAAACGAGACTACAAATTATGGGTCGGGCCTAAAAGGGTTCACTTAATTTAAGCTAGATTATAGTTTTATCTCTCATATTGTAGTTTAAATATAAAAGAGTTAATCAACAAAAATAAACATTTTTCAGGTTATATACCAAATATTTGGGACCTATTTTCGAGTTTTGAAATCTTTCACTAGATTTTAGTCTAACACAAACTTATAGACATAGACTAGAAATATATCAAATAAGTTATAAGTTGTTAAAAACCAAACTGATAAAGATTACTATTTTAAGAAATGGCAGTAAATAAATGGCAGTTAATTAGATTGAAAAGTAACCGAAAATTTGTTTTTATTTTTAATATTTGAAAAGTTTATATATTATTGAAATAATCGGTTCTAACTTTAGATCACAATTCTATACATCTCTTCCCAATGAATAATATTTTGCCGACTAATCTATTAATGGAGTGGACATTAATACCCAATAAACCACTTTAAGACTTAGTTCTTCGGCTCTTTTCATCTATATATTTGAATTGACAAATATTTATGGCAATAAATTTCTGAATTTTATTAATTTTTTGGTATAAAAAGAGGATTTCTATCAAATATCTTCTCATTTGATAATTATTTGGTGAAGTCGTTTGAATTAAATGTTTCGTTAATTTATATAAACTTCTGTTTGTGTCACCAAATAATGCAATCCTTACTATTTTTGACGATTTCAGCGCTAATGATAAGTAATATCTTGTCGTTCATCAAAATTGATGCCATCGTCGACACAAAATTCTCTCCACTCAAAGGCGGAATCACTGGACTCAATGGAGAGGCCATTAAATGCGATCTTTGCGGCGACACCTGTTATAAAGTCTGTACTGATGTCATCTCAATGGATGGTATGATTTCCAATTGATTTCTTTCTTGTCTTTCAAAGAACAGAAATTTGTTTAAATATAACTTTGAATTAGTTGTCATATATTGAGGCGTTTTAATGACTCTCTGGTAAACTATACTTCACTTAATGAAAACTTTTGAACTAAACCTATATTTTAATATTAGTTTAACAAAAATCGATGAATTGGTTTCAGGTTTGGAAAACTTTCGGCGCTGTTGTGCTAGCTATTTTAAGAAGAGAAGTTCTGTTCTTCCCATTTGGCCAAAAACCAAAGACTATGAGCTCATCGTTAAAGCCATAAAAGAAAAACAATTTGAAAAATTGTTTGATAAACAAAAGCCGGTGACAATCAACTGGAAAGTGGCCGAAAAATAATCTCCTGAGAGATGTTTCTCATATACTTTGAAATATTACACATTTTGTCTCAAAACACTGAAATACGAATTTGAGAGAAAGTATTTGAAATTCTGTCGAATAGATGTCTATATTATCACAGAATTTGAAATAACTTGAAAAATATTATTAATTGAATATTTTTAACCTATCTCAATTTGTTTATTTAATAATCAAATTATTGATTGTTAAGGATAATTTAATTTGGATGAATAAATCAAAATTCCTCGATATATATAATTAAATTTATTCATTGGAATATTAAATAACTCAAAGATTGTATTTTACATTAACCTTTCCTCTGAACTGCGGCTGAAAAAGCAGCCAAACCTACTTTCAACTCTAATAAAAAGGTTATTACAGGTGTCAGTGCGAAAAAATTTCAGGAATGCCTCACAAATATCACTCGCAATAAATGGAACCTA
>JAQGBD010001184.1:0-18269 GCA_034698165.1 Punctoribates punctum | reverse complement strand
CGCCACCCGGTCTATTCACGTGGGACAGGACCCATCTCAATGGTCGTCGAGAGCAGTTATTCCTCCGATAATTATGTCGAGTACTTTCGCACAATCCTGTGCTGAACACAGGGATGTAAGTCTATTACAAAAGTTCTAATGCCTAATCACCCAGCACATCACTTGCTAAATCAATTCTTAAAAAAATGTTGAATAATTTAATTGATTAGGGATTCTATTATGGGAGGAGTGGTAACCCCACCCGAAAATGTCTGGAGGAGGCGATCGCGACACTCGAAGACGCGAAATATGGTATTCAAACGCATCTTAGGAAAAGTGTCCTGAATTTCAAGCCTTTATTTGATGATAGGTTTATGTTATTCCTCCGGAATGGCTGCACAGCTTAATGCAGTCCATTTGTTGAGTGCGGGCGACCATATTGTCTGCTTCGACGATGTCTACGGCGGCACAAACCTATACTTTCGGTCAATTGTGACTAAATTCGGGTTAGAGACCACTTTCGTCGACGCCAGGGATTCGATTAAATTGTCAAAAGTTCTGAAACAATACACAAAACTTGTTTGGATTGAGAGCCCGACTAATCCAACGATGAAATTATTGGATATCCAAGAAGTGGCAAAAGTTGTTAAGAGTGGAGCTCCGGAAGCGATCCTTGTGGTCGACAACAGTCTTATGAGTCCTTACTTTCAAAAGCCTTTACTTCTTGGAGCGGATGTTGTGATGAATTCACTGACGAAATATATAAATGGTTTTAATTATTTTTAAATTTGAAGATTTTATTTCATATTTTGATCTAGGTCACTCTGATGTTATCATGGGTGCCCTCATAACTAACAATAGAGATATTTACGAACGGCTCAGGTTTATGCAAAATTGTGAGTAAAAATTTCGATAATCTTGGACAATGTTTAGAAATCCTTCTTAAACATGTTAAAGTGCTAATGTGAAGTGAACATGGTTGTTTTTTCAAAACACTAGAGCCTTTTCAAATAATTCCTACTTTTTCATCTTGCTATGAATAATTTTTATTTACTTTTTCAGCATTGGGTGCCATTCCCTCCCCTTTCGATTGTTTTCTCGTCAATCGTGGACTCAAAACTTTGGCTTTGCGTATGGAACAGCACATGAAGAATGGCCTGGCTGTCGCCACATTCCTGGAATCTCATCCGATGATCAGAAAAGTAATTTACCCTGGTCTCAAAAGCCACCCACAACACGAACTGGCACTCCGACAGTGCTCGGGTTTCAGTGGAATTGTGTCCGCGTATTTAGAAGGCGACGGAGAGACTGTCCGCCTGTTCCTCAAAAATCTGAAATTATTCAGTTTCGCTCAAAGTTTAGGGGGTGTGGAAAGTCTGGTCCAAATTCCGGCGCTTATGACTCACGCGTCACTCCCTAAGGAATTGCGACAACAGTTAGGAATCGATGAAACTCTTATCAGATTTTCTTTTGGTATCGAATCGACTAATGACTTGTTGGCAGACTTGGGTCAGGCCTTAGATATCGCCAACAAATTCAATGACTCGAAGAAAGAAAACACTTTTTTCAGAAGAATTTTTCTTAAGAAAAATAAATAAATGTTAAATTATCAAGGTTCATTTATTCAATGAGCTATTTCTTAAACCTTATCAACAAAAGTGTCAATATTTTGCAAGATTAAAGTTAATTAAATTCAAATTCTCGTATTTAACTCACAAAAAAAATCTTGGTGATATTTAAAAATATCTTGGTATGTGTGTCTTTACAAAACAAGTAAATTCCGATTTTATTGAGCTAGTTAATTTCAGAATATAAATTTTGAAAATGATGTAAATAGAAAAATAGATTTATCATGCACATCATTTCAGTGCCGAAATTACTTCATTGATTGATTCTCTCATTCTAATGATCAGGGTTGTATTTTCATCAAAATTTTTCACAATTTCGTTCAGTTTATTGAAGACCTTGCTCGTTTTATTTCGATTGAGGAGAATGAACCGCAAATCAATCGCAGATAACAGAAGATATTGACCGAACATAAACCAAACTCTGACCAAGATTGAATGATTCCTAAAACCACAAATCAATATAATTGGGCTGAAGCCTAGAGAGAACAAACATGGTTAATTTTGGTTTTTTATCTCAATTAAAATGGAACTTACTCCAATATAAAGTCTTGAACATTATCACCATCTCAATTATATAATTTCTTGTGTGTTTTTGAACAAGGTCTATCAAAATTGATAACAAACTGTATTTAGATCTTTCAATTATGCCCAGGTGAAAATTTAAATTATGAAAATTCATTTGCATTGATTTAACAAGGTGAATTATTAAATTGATAAATGTGTTCTCTTCTTCAGCAATTTCTGTCTCAAATTGATCATGGTGAACAATTAATTCCATTATCATTTGATGGCTGTTTTTGAATTGATGAGCAAGGTTATTAATTGAAACGTTCCATTCTCCAATTACCTTGTTTAAATTTTCAATGTACGTTTGTCTTTGAATTTTTTGTTGAGTGAAAAGATGAAAATTGATGAACGAACCGAAAAAATTCAAAAATATTCCACCTAGTATCAATATATCAATAAAATAGCCCAATTGGTAGACTCTTGAAATCGCAATGAGTATATTAACCAGGCAACTTAAATAATTTAACCACACTCTCTGTTTTCGAATTGTTTCTAATTTTTCAAAATTTGACAAATTTTCAACGAATTTTGCTTTCTTATTGCCAAGATCATTTGAGAATATTTCCAAATTGTTGTTCAATTCTTTCATTTTGATTACTAATATCTTGGAAATTAAGTTTAGTTCAAATGTGTCTTGGTGATTCCTAATATCATTGAGACTCATTTTCCAAACATTTGATTCAAGCACTTGATTGCAACTAGGTCTTTGCCTGAAATCGCCAAACTGTTTAATCATGGTGAGAACCAATTGACGCAAACTGAGCCATTTAATTTTTAAAACTGGATCTACGACTTGGTTCTCACTGATCAAAAAGAATTACTATTAAATTGAAGATAGGTCAAAATATTAAAACTTACATGATTATATTTAAATCGAACAAATCAATGGCGATATGACCAAGACTAAAAATATCTGCTTTTATACTATACTCCTCTCCGTACCTGACCTCTGGCGCCATATAATGCCCTGTGCCAACTTCAGAAGTGTGCCTTGCTGTTTTTACACTGCACATTTTGGCAGTTCCAAAATCACCCAGTTTTAAATATTTGCCACCTGTGAAGTTTTTCAATATTAAAATATTTTCCGGTTTGAGGTCTCTATGAATTATGGGTGGATTTGATTCATGCAAATAATTGACACATTCCAAAATGTTCAGGAACAAAATACATGAAATGAAATATTCGCTGCAATCCATTATTTGTGATTTTCTTCTGTGGAAAAATTTCGTTTTCTGCTCGATCAGATTATCAAGGTTGTCCGCACATAACTCCATTTGAATATAGACAAATTTATCCTGCTCTTTCCAAGAATCAATATATTCAACAACATATAAGGGATTTGACCAAGATAGAGTCAACACTTCTCTCACTAAGCTGTTCTTTTCCTCTTTGTCCAGGGCTATTACAGATAGGTCAAATTTATTAGAAAAGAACACCCAGGTAATTTAAACTTAATTTAACATGCTCACTTTGAATTGCAATCCTTTTAATGGCGAACTCATTGTTTGTAATTTTGTGCCGACATTTAAACACTGTTCCAAAGCCACCCTCACCTAGCTCTTTCAACACATCGAAGTGAGAGGTGAAATGATAATTATCTTCAGGAATGTCTATTGTCTCCATTTGATCTTGATTAATCAAGATAATATAATTTAACTAGACTAAAACAAAGTAATAATTAACTGAATTTATTTTCTGAAATTAACTTAAAGTACAAACAAACAGTTATTGTTGCTTGGTAATTATCATTTAATGATTACCGAAATAAAATGTATACCTGTGCTAGGTTACTATCAGACAGGGATAGTCTTAATTTCGATGATTTCAAAATTGCAGTAAAAAGTTGTTAAGAGTGGGGCTCCGGAGGCGATCCTTGTGGTCGACAACAGTCTTATGAGTCCTTACTTTCAAAAGCCTTTACTTCTTGGAGCGAATGTTGTGATGAATTCACTGACGAAATATATAAATGGTTTTAATTATTTTTAAATTTGAAGATTTTATTTAATATTTTTATCTAGGTCACTCTTATGTTATAATAGTTGCCCAAATAAATAAAAATAGAAATAATTACGAAAGGCTAAAGTTTATGCAAAATTGTTAGCAAATATTTCGAGAATCTTTGACAATATTTAGAAAGCCTGTCTAACCATGTTAAAGTGCTAATGTGAAATGAACATGGCTGTTTTTTAAATACAGTATTTTTAAATAGTTCCTGTTTCACTATCTTGCCAAGATAACTTAAAATTCGATTTTTTAGCATTGGATGCCACTTTGATGTTCTCGTTAATCATGTACACATAACTTTGTCCGGGTGTATGCTTCATCATATGAAGAATGGCATTGCTGTGCGAAGTTATTTCATGGATGGATTCTCTGATTCTAATGATCCTATGTGAATTTTCATCGAAATTTTCAACAATATTGGTTAATTTATTAAAGTTCTTGCTCGTTTTTGTCTGATTGCGTAGAATGAACCGCAAATCGATGGCAGATAACAGAAGGAATTGACCGAACATAATCCAAACGAAGATTGTATACTTCATAAAACCACAAAGAGAACCTTGAGGGAATAAACTAGATTAATTTTCGTTTCCAACATAAATATGTCAAATAATAGATTTTAGCGAAATTCTGGGGTCCACAGGAAGGGGTAATATTTCTCAAATCTTTTCGGTAAAGTTCGAAAAACGGATATTTTAACCGAAAAGTGGTTATTTTCCATTAGTGAGAGACCGTCTCCCTGACCCCATCCCCTAAAATCTATGAACATGATCATCGCTGACTTACACCAATATAAAGTCTTGAACATAATAAACATCTCAATTATATAATTTCGTGTGTGTTTTGGAACGAGTTCTATTAAAATTGATAACAAACTCTGTTTAGATGTCTCAATTATATCCAGGTGAAATGTTAAATAATGAAAACTTGTCGATTCCCGAGTATTTTTCTTTTGCATTGATTTAAGTAGGTGAATAGTTAAATTGATAAATGTGTTTTCTTCTCCTTGATCGAATTGATCATGGTGATAAATTAATACAATTATTTGTTGATGGCTGTTTTTGAATTGATCAGCAAGGTTATTAATTGAAACGTTCCATTCTCCGATTACCCTGTTTAAATTTTCAATTAACGTTTGTCTTTGAATTTTTTGTTGAGTGAAAAGATGATAATTGACAAACGAACCGAAAAAATTCAAAAATATTCCACCTAGTATCAATATATCAATAAAATAGCCCAATTGGTAGACTCTTGAAATCGCAATGAGTATATTAACCAGGCAACTTAAATAATTTAACCACACTCTCTGTTTTCGAATTGTTTCTAATTTTTCAAAATTTGACAAATTTTCAACGAATTTTGCTTTCTTATTGCCAAGATCATTTGAGAATATTTCCAAATTGTTGTTCAATTCTTTCATTTTGATTACTAATATCTTGGAAATTAAGTTTAGTTCAAATGTGTCTTGGTGATTCCTAATATCATTGAGACTCATTTTCCAAACATTTGATTCAAGCACTTGATTGCAACTAGGTCTTTGCCTGAAATCGCCAAACTGTTTAATCATGGTGAGAACCAATTGACGCAAACTGAGCCATTTAATTTTTAAAACTGGATCTACGACTTGGTTCTCACTGATCAAAAAGAATTACTATTAAATTGAAGATAGGTCAAAATATTAAAACTTACATGATTATATTTAAATCGAACAAATCAATGGCGATATGACCAAGACTAAAAATATCTGCTTTTATACTATACTCCTCTCCGTACCTGACCTCTGGCGCCATATAATGCCCTGTGCCAACTTCAGAAGTGTGCCTTGCTGTTTTTACACTGCACATTTTGGCAGTTCCAAAATCACCCAGTTTTAAATATTTGCCACCTGTGAAGTTTTTCAATATTAAAATATTTTCCGGTTTGAGGTCTCTATGAATTATGGGTGGATTTGATTCATGCAAATAATTGACACATTCCAAAATGTTCAGGAACAAAATACATGAAATGAAATATTCGCTGCAATCCATTATTTGTGATTTTCTTCTGTGGAAAAATTTCGTTTTCTGCTCGATCAGATTATCAAGGTTGTCCGCACATAACTCCATTTGAATATAGACAAATTTATCCTGCTCTTTCCAAGAATCAATATATTCAACAACATATAAGGGATTTGACCAAGATAGAGTCAACACTTCTCTCACTAAGCTGTTCTTTTCCTCTTTGTCCAGGGCTATTACAGATAGGTCAAATTTATTAGAAAAGAACACCCAGGTAATTTAAACTTAATTTAACATGCTCACTTTGAATTGCAATCCTTTTAATGGCGAACTCATTGTTTGTAATTTTGTGCCGACATTTAAACACTGTTCCAAAGCCACCCTCACCTAGCTCTTTCAACACATCGAAGTGAGAGGTGAAATGATAATTATCTTCAGGAATGTCTATTGTCTCCATTTGATCTTGATTAATCAAGATAATATAATTTAACTAGACTAAAACAAAGTAATAATTAACTGAATTTATTTTCTGAAATTAACTTAAAGTACAAACAAACAGTTATTGTTGCTTGGTAATTATCATTTAATGATTACCGAAATAAAATGTATACCTGTGCTAGGTTACTATCAGAGAGGAATGGTTTTAATAATTTCAATGCTTTCAAAACAATCGTTAATTTTGTTTAATAATTGATTATCTCTTAAACGCTTGAAGTCTATCACTGAAGACATGTTTGAGTTTATGGCCATTGAAATACAAATACAAAATTTAGGTTAAAGGATAAAACCCAAATGTAAAAGATAATCTTGTTAAATTTTAACTTTAGGATAAAACTTAACATTGAATGAGGAACATGGAATTTGATCTTGTTTATCTTTTGTTTATATATTGAATATTGACATTTTACAGACTTCTATTAAATATAAGAGAAAGTAATCTTAAAAATATTAAGTAACCAATCACAATTTATTGCTTTTATTACTGATCAACAAGTGAATACAGATGTTTGATTTGAACTGACCAATCACATTTCAATGCTCGGCTTAACTTTTGCCAAAAGAAGTAAAAAATTCTTAAAACATGTGCTCTGAGTTCCCTTTATTTCAATCCTTGGTCTCAAGAAAACGGTTAAATCGTTTCTCTTTTGAATTGTGTTTACTTTGAATCAATTGAAATGCAATCAATTTTAAGTCTTCTCAGTGTTTATGAAATGTTTGTGAAAATCAATGAAAGTCTCAAACAATTGACGGATAATCTGAAGAGAAGTCCTGAAGTGAAAGCCCCAGAAGAATTGATTTCCAAGTTGCAATTGTGCAAGATAATCGACATTAATAATCAAAGTGATGATCAAATCGAGGAAAACAATGAATTCCAAAGTATTTCCTCTGATTCTGAATCCGAAACCAATTCTGAGCCAACAGTCAGTCAACAGATTATTAACTCAAATGAACGTAAATTCAAATGTGATTTCAATAATTGCGACAAAAAATTCAAATCTATTTTCGCTCTGAAAAGACATAAGAATAGTATTCATTTGAATATTAGATATAAATGTGATTACAATGAATGCAATAAAACGTTTGGACGTAAAGACGATATGAGTCGACACAAAAGGGCTGTTCATCTGAAAGAAAGAAAACATGTCTGCGATTGGAAGGAATGTAATGAAAGATTTCACACATCATCTGATTTAACTCAACAAAAGAGGTCTCACACCGGAGAGAAGCCATTCGTATGCGATGTCAAGGGTTGTGAATACAAAGTAATTCATTTATTATATTTGGTAAAACATAAGAAGTCTCTCCACTCTATTGTCTAATATTTGAGCTCAAATAAAGTGAGAAATTAATTTGTTTGCGATTTGTGTAAAAAAAATTATCAAACAATTATTTAACGACTAAATTATTTCGCATTATTTTCATATTATATTTGATTTTCAAATCAAAACATTCGTTCAATTTATTGATTTTTTAAATAAAAAGCAATTTATTAACAAAAACAATATATTGATTGTTATTATTTGAAAATTTTCACTAAACTTCAAAACTAATACTTTATTTGATTGAATGAATTAAAATTTAATTATTATTTAAATATGAAATTCTGTTTCAATTATAAAAACTTTTGTAAGAATTTCGACAAATTAATTAAAAATATAATTGTTTTCATTCAAAGCAATACATATCAGGAATAAAATGATTTTCAAAATTAATTTCATTTTCATTAGTTTATTATATTTGAGAAAATTAATGACAAATAATTAAATATCAGAAACACTTCCCATAAGATGATAATTGAATTGTGCAAGATAACCGACAATTTTAATGAAAGTGATGATCAAATCGAAGAAAACAATGAACTCCAAAGTATTTCATCTAATTCTGAGTCCGAAACCACTTCTAAACCAACAGTAAGTCTACAGATTATTGACTCAAATGAACGGCAATTGAAATGTAATTTCAATAATTGCGACAAAAAATTCAAATCTATTTATAAAATGAAAATACATAATAACATTCATTTGAATATTAGATATAAATGTGATTACAATGAATGCCAGAAAACATTTAAGAATAAATTTAGTTTGAATTCACATAAAAAGAGAATTCATTTGAGAGGAATTGTTAGCAAAAGTTTCAAGTGTTCTTGGCCCAAATGTGAATTCAGAGCTCTTTCTAAACGACAGGTCGATAAACACTTTCCGATTCACTCAAATAAACGCCATTTCGTTTGTGAATTCAATGATTGCGGCAAAAAATTCAAATCTTCAGATGAATTGAAAATACATAAAAGTGGTTCTCATTCAGGTATACGATATAAATGTGATTACAATGAATGCAATCAAACCTTTGGACGTAAATGCCATATGAGTCGACACAAAAGAGCTGTTCATCTGAAAGAAAGAAAACATGTCTGCGATTGGAGTGAATGTGAAAAAAGATTTTCTTTTAAATCTCATTTAACTCAACACAAACGGAGTCACACCGGAGAGAAGCCCTTCCAATGCGTTATCAATGGTTGTGATAAAAGATTTTCAATGAAATGTAATTTGTATTCACATAAAAAAGCAGTTTATTTGAAGGAAAGAAAATATGTCTGCGATTGGAGTGAATGCCGAAAAAGATTTTATAGAAGTAATGATCTGACTGAACACAAGAGGACACACCGGAGAGAAGCCATACGTTTGTGGAATCAATGGATGTGATTACAAATGCAATTTTTCTTCTAATCTCAGAAAACATAAGAAAACTGTTCACTCAATCCTCAAAAAATAATGTTTGCAGAAGTTTATAGAGAAGAGAATTCTATTCAACAAAAAAGTGAATTTGAATTTAAAATAATTTTTTGGAAATTAATTGACTAAACTTATAAAATATAAGCCATTTAACGACACATTAATTATTCGAAATCAAAATTTTTGTATTTATTCTGATTTTTAAAACATTTGTTTAATTCTTTGAATTTTTAAATAAAAACAATTTTTTGATTAAAATTTAGTAATCATTTGAATATATTTTCTTTTCATTTATAGAATAAAACAACTTTTAAATGGCCGTAAACAACATATCTTGTTGTTTGTCTTCATTGTGATCTAGTACAATTGGTTTCATTATTGATTGATTTGTTTTGTGTGGTTTGCAATAGAATTACAGAATAGTTGAGAATAAATGTAAACATCTGTTGAAAAATCAATAAATATTAGATAAGTTTCTATTTTTAACTTGGTCATTGATTACCGATATAAGTGTGTTCTTCTTGACTGACGCAAACCCGCCGATAGTGAACCCGAACTTTGCCTTTCGGGACACAGTCTTAAACATAAGCCATTCCCTGAACTCATTGTCTGACAAACGATTGCCATTAAAAGAGTCTAAAATGGCGTAAATTTGGTCAGACTTCTGATGGACTGAACCGCAGACGAAGAAAGTGATCAGAATTTCCGAAATTATGGTCAAAGTTGAAAAGGCTATCAACTTATGCCAAGACTCTAAAACTTTAATATCCGCAGTTATGGCCGCGACATAAATGTTGAGCATTATTGTAAAAATAGTTATCCCGGTCCTCATAGATATTGCATACGAGAGACGAGAATCCAATTCATTGATTGTGTCTCTCATTTCGATAAACTGTTCCTTCGATTCAAGAATTTCATACCTCGTTGTCAGAACTTTTTTCACCTTGAAATTCGTCAATTTATGACCTGGATAAATGAATGATTACCTAGATTACCTAGATCACTCAATTTGATTTATACCTGTTTTCGGTAACAAATGATTCTTCAAAGAACTGGAAATAATTGCCAAATGAGCCTGGTAATGAATCGAAATGCACCAAATTATGGCAACAAAAGACCAGCCATACATTGCAGTGGTCACAAAGCTAACCATGGTCATTATTGCATCCAATTTGTTGGTACTACTCGTTTGTGTCCTTAGTATTAAAACAAAGATCAGGATAACTTGAAATCCCCAGAATATAATAACAATCCCTATCTTTGAAATGATCTTGGGCATCTCGCGTCGATTCAACTCATTAGCAAAGATTTGGAAAAATCCAAACCCGAAGTAATTGGAGAAAAAGAGCACGCTCCATTTGAGCATGCTAAAATAAAGGCTCATCAATGAGAAGAGGTACGGAAGTGAGCTAGTACTTTCGGGTGCCCTTCCACTTTCAATCATGTGCTTGATCAATAGTTTGTGAGATTCTGTTGTAGTAAACATCCGGTAAACATCATTGACAAAAGTGAGCAGGGCAATTGAATAGCCATAGAATTTGATGATCGCGTTAACAGAGATTTTGCCCTTTGAGTCAACGGACAGTCCTCCGAATGTAAGGCCAAAGAAGCGGTGAATCCAGAGAAGGACCTTGATCACTCTGATCCAGTTTCTATTTTGCACTTGTTCCATTTTAATTGAAATTGTTATATGATAGTTGAAATGATCAGGGCAAAACTGATGTATTCCTTGAAACTTTTGATTGCCCAGAATAAGTAACAAGTTCCTTTCTTGAATTTATAATGTATAATACCATGATAAAATATTCAATAACCAAATTAATTCAAATAGAAATGTTTCATCTTGTTTATTCAATGAAATTCAATTTAAGCTAGCAAATATTTTTTCAAAAAATCAATTTTAATATCTCACTGATTAAAATATCTGGAATCACCAAGATCAATAACTGGGGCAATATGAAAATTATTCATCATGTAAATTCTAGAATGTTCTTGGCAATTATAGCACAACCTTTAGGCCAGGCCTGGAAGAGGTGGAAACCACTGCTCTTTATCTGAAGACTTACCAAATATTGAACATTATTTGAGTCAATATTTTCTGAATAAAAACATTTAATTAAATAAATTTCACAATAAATACAAAATTGTTTTCAATCATATGTCGAATGAGTGAAAAAATTAATATTAACTTTTATTTTAATCAATTTATACTTTGTTTTGTCTTTCGATTGAATTTGAATTCGAATTAATTAGTTAGCAAGGTGATATTATTCTCATTGGACTCTAATGAGAAGAGATTATTGTTTTGTGTGGTTTGCAATAGAATTATAGTATAGTTGAGAATAAATGTGAATATCTGTGGAAATATTGATTTTAAAAATTGTAAATTAATTGTACATGCTCAAATACAAACCGATATAAGAGTGGTCTTTCTCAGCGGTGCAAAGCCTCCAATAGTAAACCCGAATGACTTCTTGGACACAGTCTTAAACATAAGCCATTCCCTGAACTCATTATCAGACAAATCATTTGCATTAAACTCATCCAAAATGAGGTGAATTTGTTGAGACTTTTCGTGAACTGAACCGCAGACTAAACACCCGATAAAGGCCTCAATAATTACAGAACTCGACAGGAATGCCATTAATTTAAACCATTCATCACTATTCGGGACGTTTTTCAGAAATACCAAGATGGAAATGTCCGCCATTACAGTGAATATTACGTATATGTTTCTCAACACTATATTATACGACAGAAGAGAATCCAATTCTTTGACGGTATCTCTCATTCCAATGAATTGTTTCCTCGCTATGAATAAGTAGCTCCAAATCCTATTCACCTTGTTTCTTTCGTTACCTAGATAAATATCGCTTGTTTGGCATTCATAATTCTAACAAATTCACTTACCTGAGCGAATGGCAAGGTCATATTTCAATGACTTACCCAGTTTGTTTAAGGAGCAGGAATAATAGACCGAGATCATCAGGATAATTGCCGAAAATGACCAACCAGAAATGCAAAACAGACCGAACCCAATAGCAGACATATAACCATGGATCAAATTGGTGAAAATTACGGGACTTTGTGCTATCATAACCAAAAGGATAACTACCATGGTTATCCAAGTAATTACGATAACTACGAATTTAATTCCAATATTAGGCGTTTCCCTTCTGTTGAGGTCAGTCTCGAGTATTTTGAAGAGTTTATGGCCCCGAATATTCAAAAGAAAGAGCAAGGCCAATCGAAGGAAATGGTTGGAAATGTTGATTAGATTAATCAGAATTGGGTATAGCTTTGATGAACTTTGCTGGATGTTATTGACCAGGATAGTCGAGTCATATACATAGACCATTATATGAATTATAATGGCATATATATCATAGAGGAAAACGACCAAGACACACAAATATCCGAAATATTTGAAGAATTTATTGATAGATAACTTTCCATTCGAGTCAATGGACAGTCCGCCGAATGTGAGACCAATTAATCGGTGAAACCAAATGAAAATTTGAATTATTCGAATGTAACTGAGTTTCATCTTGCTAAATTTTCCGAACTAATGTTAAATAATAATTCACCTGGTTTATTCAAGGAATTCAATCTATTAGATAAATAAGTATAGTCATTAACTATTCAAGGTAATAATTATCGGGATAAAAGTTTTAACCTTTCAATCATTTGAGTTGAAGTTAGCCTTTATATTTTATGCAAGATAATTCATCGATAAATAAGCATGATCAATCATTTTAACGTCAATTCATATGAAAATCAATAACCAGGTGCAAATTATTAAAATCAAATCTATGTTTGATAAACAAGTTTATTCATAACACCTTTTTTTGGTATAATTAATAAGTTTTCAATTACAAGGTGAAAAGCCAAGCTAGGTAATTTTACTCTATGAACACAAATATTCTTGGTTATTTAGGCATATAAAAACCTTTCAAGGAAGGGGTGGTAATCCTTTCTCTTATTCTGAAGGTTTACCAAAAAATAATTCATTTTTTGAGTCAATATTTTCTGAATAAAACATTTATTGAAATTAATTTCAGATTAAATACAATTTTTTTTGCAAACATCAGTTAAATGAGTCACAAAAATAGTAATTTTAAATATTATTTTCAAAAACTAAAATAGAGATAAAATTTAAATTCATGTTTGAGTCTAACATTTGTGCGGTTTTCCGATCGAAGGAAAGTTTTTTGTGATTTTTAAAAACAATTTATTCCAATATTTTCAATTTCACTTAATTTGCAGTCATTTTAAGCAAGTTCAAGTGACTTCTTTCTTATATGGAAAAGTTTGTGATTAATTAAATGTTGTTTTTGTCTGAAACTTTGGTTACATTCACTCCAATCGCAGACATATTTTCTTTCATTTAAATGAATTGACTTCTTATGTAAATTCAAATAACTTTTCTGTGAAAATGTTTTCTGGCATTCATTGAAATCACATTTATATCTAATTTTCAAATGAATGTTATTCTTGTGTTCATTCAGATTACAAAAATGACGGAACCTTTTTTCACATCCGTTGACATCACATACGTATGGTTTCTCTCTGGTGTGGGTCCTCTTGTGGTTATTTAAATTGTTTTTTGATTGGAATATTTTTCGGCATTCACTCCAATCGCAAACATATTTATTCACTTTTAAATGAACTGTCTTTTGATGAGCTTTCAAATTGCTTTTGTCAGTAAATGTTTTATTGCATTCATTGTAATCACATTTATATCTAATTTTCAAATGAACACTATTTTTATGTCTTATTAAACTGGATAAAAATTTGAATTTTTTGCCGCAATTACAGAAATCACAACTCAGAAGCGGTTGATTAGTATGAGTAATGATGTGTCGATTTAATGCTAGATTAATAGTTGTTCTGTAGCGACACTTTGGCCAAAAACATTTGATTACCCCCTTTACTTCAGTTTCCCGATCCTTTTCATCATATTTATCAACCACCTTGCACAGTTTCAAAGTACTATTACTCCTATGAGATGAGTTCACTTCAATTGAATTATTCTTCAGATTATCCGTCAATTGTTTGAGACTTTCATTGATTTTCACAAACTTTTCATAAACACTGAGAAGACTTAAAATTGAATTCATTTTCTTTGTCTTAAACTAAACCAAAATTCAAATGCAAAACGAGTCAACTGTTCGCTTGAAGACCAAGAACCAAAATAAGACCACATTTAACATATGGTCAGTCGATGTCTTCAGTTGAGTATAACACAAAAAAAAAACTCAAAACAGATACGACTTAACCGTTCCCTTGAATACCAAGAACTGAAACAAAGGACTCATTTCCACATATGGTCTGCAGATGTCTTCAGTCAACTTTAATTCAAAGACTCTCTTATTGGTCAACATAGCTAGGTAATATTTGAACATAAGGTCAGCACATTTATAGGACACTCCTTGTGCTCAGTTGACTATAACACAAATACTTTCACTTATTTGTCTATTGAGTTGATTTTAATTGAATAATTTAACCATGAACATAATTATTTATTTTTTGACTCAATTTTTCAATGTTAATTTTATTATCAAATGAAAGCTTAAATTTGAAAAATAATTCAGTTACCATGCATGTTTATGTTTGCTTAGAAATGAATTATTTGCAGTTATTTCAATAAAAAACGCTATGACGGAAATGAGCAAGCCAAAACACAATATGAAAAATATATCAAGAACATTATTTAAATAAATCCTAGCGTAGCTTGCTACTTCTTTGGGTAGGGGTCGGCCAATATGTGACACATTATAACCATCGGCTCTGAGAACCTCCTTGCTCCACTGCACAACCAGTCCTGATTCAACTGTCCCAGTTGCTCTAGAATTAAAATAACAAGTTAAGTTACAAAAGAACTTTACTCAATTCGTACATACATTCTATTGTACATTTTCAGCATGGTGCTATCCAGTGAATTTGTTGCAGGAACAAAATACGGGACATATCCGGCACCAGTTGTTGAAAGATAAACAGATTCGAGCAAATGTTGATCGGGATCTGCCATATACCCGAGCAGAATCATCAGAGTTTGCTTGGTATGTATGAAGCAATGTGTGCCTGCTAATATTCTCTTGAGTATAGTTTTGTGATAATTATTTGGAAAGAGTTTATCGTTGTTTACGATCTCTAAACGGCTGTCAAATAGAAGAAAAATTTTAACAACAAATCAGTTAAAGAATTAAAGGTAAATAAATTATCATGGTAGTTTCATTAAGCCTGATATAATTTATCCTTGTAAATTATTCACTCATTAATTTTCCTAGATTGTTCTTTAAGTGCATACCTGCGAAAACTGAGAGCCATTTCAGTTGAATAATTATGTACGTAGTCCTTGATCAAATTAGTCTCCATTGCAATTATCCCGATTTCCTTTCGCAGGAATAAGTCATACCAGGAGTCAATCACTTGCTTGGGTATGACTTTCACCATATAGTCGAGTAAATATTTGCAGAACTCTATTGAGAATATCATTACAGCGAATATCGAGCAAAAAGTCACAATACGTCTGTCGATTCTCTTTGATTCTAATGCTCTTGGTATTGATTTTTGCAAAATCATACACAGAGAATACCAAATATAGTTCAGGATATGTTTATGATTTCTTAATTTATTGCCTAGGACAATATAGTTTTCAACAAGATAAAGGAATGTAGCAATAAATAGCATGGTCAAAAATATAGTAATCCAGACAATAATATCAAAGCAATTGAAGTAGGTGAACATAATTTCTGCTCCTGGGTTAATTTTCGATGCAACTATTCCCTGGTCAAAGTAATCCAGCACGGTTGTACTCATTAAAGGCGTCTCATTGTAGCTTGATAAAATTTTGTTCATTCCAATCAAATTGAATTGAGTCGAACAAAACAATATAAAATTGGGTTTGTCCTTGATGATTTTTGAAATGAAATCCTTTGGACTACTTGACTCTTCAATCATTCGCAAGCTATGAAAATAAAGTTAACTAGGTTAAACAACAAACTATTAAACAGTAAATAATTTATTTATTCAATTAATTTTAGAGTTATTTTATTTTACCTTGCTCGTTGAGATTTCACGAATTCACGGAAGACACTTAGAATTGGTCCACATATAGAGATTGTATCAGGGGCAAATTTATTCCTGCCAAATTCTATGAATGGTCTAATTGTGACAGATAAAAATGTAAACACTTTATCAGTTGAATTTTGCGAATAATCTTTGAACAAATTGTCCTTGTTGAAAATTATGCACTGTTTTACATCCATTATTACAATAATTGTAAATAAAATTTCTTAAAAATATTTTGTTTAAAAGTCTTCTAAAAATCTCTATTAATATGTCTTTCGATTAAATGTTTTCTGAGTTTTAATTACATATTATTGAAAAACATTTAATCAATGAATCGATTTATTTAACAAATATTTAATTTAATGATTGAAAAACACTTTTCTATATAAATATTACAAAATTTTAAAATAAACTGAAAATAGATTCTTATATTTAATAAATAGATTTACTGTCATTTTTCAAATACCAAGATATTTCAAAATAATAATGTATATAACAAATGACAAATACAATATAAAGCAATATATCCTTTCTTTAATCGATGAAAAATAAATTCCAGGTTGTGCATGGTAAATTCTTTATCTTATTTTGAAAGTTAAATGAAGTAATTGATGTTCGATTTGACAGTAGAAAATGCCATGCTCATCCCAAATATAAATGATGGGTAAAATTGATTATTGGACCTTGATCATTTCAACTTTCGTAAAAATTCGATAAATATAGTCATCAATGGGGAACACCTGTCGTGTTCTCATTAATCCCAGGAATGGCATCAAAATAATTATTGTGTTCTGTTTATTGAATGATTTAATCTCTTTTTCTATGATTAATTCAAAATTGATTTATTATCCCACGAATATTGATAAATAATCAAGCTAAATTTAATTTTTTGGAAAGTTATTGCATTCAGTCAATGAGGGGAAAGTAATTTCATTATTTGGTTACGTCTTTTTTGTACGACTCATAAAAATTCTGAACACAACTCAATTGCTTTATAATAAACGAATTCTAAGTCTGATTCAAAAATAGCGTTACATTTGTCTTATATTAAGCATTGATTCAAATTAGAAATAACTCAACCATTTGATTGAAGACCAATAATTGAAAAACATTATCCTAGGACAATTTTCTTATTTTTCGGTTCACATTTCATCTCTACATAAGTGGAGTTAACTCAAATGCTTTATATAACAGAGTAAATTATTTTACCATGCTCGTTTAAAATTAATTTTTAAATGTCTCCTCTTTTTTGATTTTTTCAGAACACAATTATTTGCAAACAGTGTTATGATTAAAATCTCGTGAATAAACACAATTAGAGAAATGAGCAAGCCAAAACACAATATGAAAAGTATATCAAGAACATTCGTGAAATAAATGTCAGCGTAGCTTGCTACTTCTTTGGGTAAGGGTCGACCAATATGGGACACATTATAAGCATCGGCTCTGAGAACCTCCTTGCTCCACTGCACAAACAGGCCTGATTCAACTATCCCAGTTGCTCTTAAATTGAAACAAGCTAGTTAAAATATTTGAAAAAATACATACATTCTATTGAATCCTTTGAGCATGGTACTGTCCAATGAATTTGTTGCAGGAATAAAATATGGGACATAACCGGCACCAGTTGTTGATAGATAAACAGATTCAAGCAAATGTTGATCGGGTGCTGCCATATACCCGAGCAGAATCATCAGAGTTTGTTTGGTGTGTATGAAGCAATGTGTGCCTGCTAATATTCTCTTGAGTATAGTTTTGTGATAATTATTTGGAAAGAGTTTATCGTT
>JAQGBD010001183.1:0-18269 GCA_034698165.1 Punctoribates punctum | reverse complement strand
CCGTCAAAGTTGATGACAAATATCTGAAGAAAAATTGTCGAAAAGATTGTCATTCAATACAATATGAAGTGACAAATGCCTTAATAAAGGCGCCATATTTCGGAAATCTCGCCATTGTTTGCAACGATAATAAAGATTATTCGTTGGGTTTATTATATTTACCGAAAATGGATTTAATCGAATATTTCTCAACATTCGGTGGACTCATATCAATGTATTTGGGTTTAAGCTTAATTGATCTTGCAAAATTATTTTTGGTAACTATTTCAAATTTTTGTAACAAGATACTTTTGTTGAAACGAAAATTAATCTCAAAAATTAAACATTTTATTCGAATAATAAGTAGAATAACATTTTCTACCTTCCTCATTATTATGACAATTCAATTGAAAGCAATTACTGAATCTTATTTATCGAGCGATTCAATTGTCGTATTAAACACATTAACCTCATTTAGAATGCCCAAGATGTTTTTAGAATTAGTCCCTTATTGTGATTATCAAAAATTGAAGAATAACTATCCAGATATTAATGTAAATCAATGGACCGATCTTTATGCCCGTCAAAAGGCTTTCTCTGAGATTTTATCAAGGAATTTGTCAGAGTTATATATTTTCACGAAATTTGATTCACTAGATATTAAGTGTAATATTAAATACCAAGATGCAGAAGAAGTGTGTCCACCGATAACCAATATCTTTGCGTCTTATTCTCAAGGACAATTTTGGTTTGTATACCAATTTTTTAAGAGATACAATTTGAACGATTCATCTAGACAAAATAGACCGATCAATTCATTGAACATTGAGTTATCAGGTAAATTTGGTTTAATGTATTCGCGCTTCAATTTCTTCAGTGTTTCAATATATGGCGGTTATGCCGACAATACTCTCTCTTCTAAAACGATTTTTCCGAACCATATAAACAATTTGGTCATTGAATCGAATGTCTATCAGAAGACAATTTTGTCTTATCGAGGCCTTTGCACTGAATTTGAGCCAAGTTTATTCACTGATAACTTAAATGACGAGAAGAATATGGATTGTGTTAAC
Organism: Punctoribates punctum; assembly: GCA_034698165.1. Classification (NCBI taxonomy): domain Eukaryota; kingdom Metazoa; phylum Arthropoda; class Arachnida; order Sarcoptiformes; family Punctoribatidae; genus Punctoribates; species Punctoribates punctum. The sequence goes on along the minus strand of JAQGBD010001183.1, from coordinate 17,217 downwards.
CATGAAATTAATCAGACGTTCGGCTGTTTGATCACTAATAGCATCACTTCATTCACTCGTTTGGAAAGGGATTTAAATCATTTCAAATACAAAGTCTGTCCGATGAATATCACAACAAATCAGGTATTCATTGATCGGATAATAATGAGATGTTTGGCAAAAATTCCTCAATTTTGTGAAATACAAATGTTTGATGTGTTTAATAATCACAGACCTTATAGTAAACCCTTTTCCACACAAATCAATATAATCCCGAAATACTCTCTGATTACTGAATACAAACAAAAACCTCGAATGGATTTCAACGATTGGATCTACAATTGTGGCGGAGTTATTGGATTGTGGTTCGGGTGGTCCGCCATTTCTGTGACCAGAATTATTTTGTTTATTAAAAAAATATCAGAAAAATTTCTAGACATCAAAATTCAAATAAGGAATACAATAAATGTGATCAAAACCAGAGGAAGTACCACAAAATCAAGAGCCAAGAAAATCATGAAATCACGAAAACCAATATTATAAGCCCGTCGGGGGTCTATTGAATATTTCTTTAGCATGGTGTAGGAGTGGTTATTTTCCAAAATGGCTACTATTGGCTAAATTTGGTTAACTTTCGATTAATTTAGTTAAAAATGAACTTTAGATTAAAGTCTGCTTGTTATCAGTGATCACCAAGGTACCCGACCTCAGGGGTGGTACCTCCGAGAAATTTTTCAGGAACGGGGTCTTGCAAGGCTTCGAGGAAAAAGTGCAAAGGGGGGACCAAGGTAAACTTTTTTGACCAAAAATTTTTTAGATCAAAAATCCAAAATTTTCACCATATCATAGGGGAGGGGGTACTCGAAATCCAAAATTCCTAGGGAGGGGGGTCGGATCCGACCAAAAATAGGGTTTTTTAGGCTATACGCCCCCCTTGGCGATCACTGGCTTGTTATTGTTCAGAACTTATTCTAAGAATGAGCATGATCTAATCATGAAATAAAATATAATTTTCATTAGTATATGTTTAATATTCAAATTCAAATTTGCCAAGGTCATTATTTCAGGAAAATAATGATTTTATTATTAATTAATGATGAGTTTGGCCTTCGATTTGAATCTAAACCTGCAAAATTATTATTTATTGTGATTCAAAATTTGCTATTTATTCGATTGTGAATTAAACTGAAAACATATTGCAAGGTACAATTGAAATATAATCAAAATACCATCAGTTTTCGATTGAAAAATAAAGAAAAAGATAAAACACATTTCACTTTTGCTGATTATTTGAACAGATATTTAAAATGTGGAAAATTTATTGAACAGAATATTCAATTCCTGTCAATAATCATGTCTTTGAAATTCAAAATACTCCTGCTCTTTAACCATGCTGTCTTCTGCTACATTATAGCCAATTTATCCAGTCAATATTTCAGTTATCAAACTTCCACATTATTAACTGACCTGGACAACGAGCTCGAGAAAGTGCTGCCTTCATTTACTTATTGTTTTACTTATGAAGATCTTGGTCAAAAGAGCAACACAACCCATCGTGATATTGATGAAAAGGATTTCATCGAGGAAATTATTATTGATAACGAAGACGGGTCTATTCAAAAAGTAACGGGCACACTCACAAATAAGCTTGTTTCATTTTTCAACAGTAAATTCTACTGCTTTACAATCAATTACTCACCAGGTATGTCTTATCAATTAAACTAGATTATTCTTAAATTCATATTTTTTTCAGATGAGACGATATTATATAAGCTATCGATTGCTTGTGCCTTGGTCATCAAACTCAAAAACATTGTTGAAAAATATTACGTTTACATAGACGACCCTAAACTTGGACCAAATATTCCATACAAAGTGCCAATAGTGATACATAAGAACAATTGGTATAATTTCACCTACCAATATTCAGAAAAACATATATCAATTAGTCCGTGTGATGACCACTACCTCAAAGGGGGCCACCGATCCAGAGATGACTGCGAGAGGTTATGTCATTTGGATGAAGGAATTAAGTCATGTAATGTTATACCTGGCTACTTGAAAATATACAAGGGCAAAGAGGCAGAAAGATATTCATCGTACAACTTTTCAAACGATGACCAGAGCAGGGAATGTATCAAAAGTTTGGGAATCATTGATGTTTGCAAAAGTAAGTGTCGACACAAAGACTGTGTGAAGAGGTATTTCACCACTAATTTGGTGGACAGTAACCTGACCAAGGACAATACGACAAAGACAACTTTCTTCTTTGGGAGACACCCTTCTGTCCTACACCAGGAGGTGCAGAATATGTCGTTCTTTGCTTATGTGAGTAATGTTTTGTCTGTCATCGGATTCTTTTACGGATTATCTTTTCTCAGTATTTGTGAATATTTAAAGAATTTCTTGAAAAAATATAATTTGAACATGTTCACTTTGTTTAATGAAAGTAAAACATATGAAATATCATGTAAAACCTCAGATTCAGCAAGTAAAACTGAATGGTTAGTTAATGGTCATGTTATTATAGATATGCCAAATGGGGATTTGCCAACAATTAAATCTGACAAGTATTTGTCCAGGGTCAATAGTTTGTATACCAAATATTAAAGAAAATTTGATAGAATGGAACAAGTCAAATTTAAAAACTAATTGTATGTAAATAATTAACTAAAACACTAAAATAATTAATAATAAAAATTTAAATATATTGAAATGAACATTTTGCCATGCTCAATTCTTTCATAATTAACTTCCCAATGAATTATTCAATCACAAGTCTCTGATCATATGAACCAAGATATTATTTCGTAATATTTGTATCGACCAAGATTAAATTCATTAATTCGTTGACAATAACTGAGCCATAAAAAGTAGTTGTACTAGATTAAGTTCATCAATCAAATCAATACCACTGAAATCTTACCTTCCTTGGTAAAATCTGAAGTGGATGTACCTCGATTTGCCCTGGCACATTGACCAGTGCCATTCATTTTGAACTCATAGACGCACACAAGGGAACCAAAAAAACATCTCTTTTAGGATAAACATGGTCATTAGCTGACATTTCACTCAAACTAAATGTGAAAAGGCATTTTCCTAACATTAAAATTAAGATTAACTTGAACATTTCAATAAATTTTCTGTAATATGGATTTATATTGATTTATTAGATTTTCAAAGTTTAGTTTAGTTTAAATTTTAGTCAATTTCTGAATAAATAATTATTTAAAAGTTATTAGTTATCAATAAATGTGTTTCTTCAGAAATAGTATCTTGAATTGCATAACGGTATCAAGGCAAAAATAGACACACGAGATGAAAAGTCAATTTGTCAATTGGTTTAAGTGCTTGAATAAGTTTTTTGAAACAATTTATTAAAGATTATTCTTGATAAAAATTTAAGTAGTGAAATTATTTGTCCCTTGCTCATCAATCGATTTAATTGTGTTTCCTCTTCAAAACCCAATTATAATCGAGGACAATTATGACAACAAATACGGGATTATAATGAAAACCCAGATCAAACCGATTGAACTAGCTATGTTAGAGTTATCCTTCACACATATATCGGTGTTATCAGTATTGTTGCCATGGTTACAGAAGACAAAGCGATCACTTAAACAGTCGGCATCAGAATCGCATTGACTCTCTCTACTGCACCACAATCCATCCTTGTTCATATAGTAGCCACTATTGCATTGACACGAATGAAAATCACACCGTTTATGCTCTTGGCTGCAGTCAGAATCGGAATCACAACTTTTAGCCTTGCTACATTTACCGCTCAATTTCATAAAATAACGAGTTTTACATTTACACGAATTCAATGTACACTCCTTTTCCGGATCAATATTACTGCAGTCAGAATTAAAAATGCAAATTCTTGACTTGGTACATTCACCAAGGGCTGTCAGGTAATACCCGGGTTCACATTCACAGGAACCGAATATACACCGACTCGGCGTTAGTCTTGGATTACAATCGGCTGTGGCGGTACAGCCACTTGCCTTGGTACATTGACCAGTGACATTCATGTTGTACCCGTTAAGGCACTCGCATGAGCCAAGATTGCATTTCTTAATATTAATATGAACAATGTCATTTTGGCCATTGGCTGACATTTCACAAACGTTTGTGATAGAACATAGTACCAAGATTACAATTAAGCATAAGATGGACATAAACTTGGTTAACATTTTCATAAATTTTAGGGATTGTTTATTGCAAGTTGCAACGCAATAATAGTGATAATAACCATGACAACAATGGATTCCTCATCGATCCATTTATTCTTACATAATTCAATTCTTTCACATGCGCAAAAGCATCCTGCAAAGTGTGTAATGACAATTCTCAAACACATATGACCTTGAAATTAAAAAGAGTGGGTCATAATTTATTAACAAGGTTGTGGCCCAATTGAGCCAAGATAATATTTCACAAAATAAACTGATTATTGTAGGAACTAGATTAACATATTTGTCTGAACCAAGATTAAACAGTATTCCATTTACTTTACTTTTCCATTAGTTTACAACAACCGATCCATAAGAAGGCGGCGGTTCTTCTGATCTGATGATCACATAAGTTTGACCATGATACCTTTGATACCTTCGCCTTTGATCTCCAAAACATAGTCGTAAACAAACAATAATTATGATAAATACGGGGATAATAAGAAAAATCAATAAAAAACTATTTGATCTAGGCTCATCCTTTACACACAATCCGCTCATGTCTTTATGGTATCCCTCCTGACAGAAGGGGAACGGATCACCAAGATAACCCCTCTGACTTTTTGAAAGTGTTGACTTCTGACAGTCGCTATCAAAAGTGCACTGCCTTATTTGACTGCACCACAATCCATCCTTGCTCATATAGTAACCACTATCGCATTTACACGAATGAAAAGGACATCGCTTATGATTTTGAGTTTGCCTGCAGTCAGAGTCAAAGGTACAGCCCCTTGTCCTGGTGCAATTAGCTCTTGAATTCATATAATAACCACTCTTGCATTTGCATGAACTGAATGAACACACTTTATTCGAATCTGATTTACTGCAGTCAGAATTAAATGTGCATGCTCTTGCCTTGCTACATTCACCGCTTGGGCTCATGTAATACCCTTGGTCACAGCCACAGGAACCGAATGAACACTTATTACGAGGTTGAGGTGTCTTACAATCGGAGGTAAATGTACAGCCATTTGCCTTGGTACATTGACCAGTGACATTTAAGTTGTACCCGGCAGTGCACTCGCAGGAGCCAAAAGAACATCTCTTATTGGGATCACCTTGGCCATTTACTGACATTTCACTCACAACCTTTGAGACATAACATAGTTCCAAGATCACAATCCAACATAAAATAGGCAAAAATTTAGTGAACATTGTTCAAATAGTGTCCCGTTGATTGTCCAGGTTCAATTTTAGTAAATTTCACAATAAATTATTGCAAAAAAGTTGTCAATAAATGAGTTAAATAATAGAATTTGTTTTGTTTAAACAGTTTTTGTTTATTAGAAGGCAATAAAAGTACCATGACAACAATCAATTGGAAGAGTCAATTAGCATAATTTGATCTGTATAACAACAACGAAAAACCTTGATTACTTTATCTAATGGAAAAATAAGTAAGGAATTCAATTCTATAATAACTGTTTCCTTACAATTTAGTTGCTATACAAAAATTTATTATTTAGTATAGTCTAACAAATTAATGTAACCAAGTTCATAATTATAATCAATTAAAAAGGCATTTTTATTTGGCTAACCAAGTTCGTGGGCATTATATTAATTTCCAGGTAATAAATAAAAGGTTGAGATGGCATTCCTCCGTTTGTTGTGAATTTATTTGTGATCGGTTGAGAACACTATTTGAAACTTGTTTTGGAATTGACCTTGGGGCAAAATTAACTCTAAATAATGAAAGTGAATACAATACTTTTTAAATGAATTATTAAAACACCTAGCTCAATTGTGAACTACTACTAGGGTTGATTGCTCTTTACAGGTTTTGCCTTGCTTAATTGCTAAATAATACAGGAATTCCATTAAACCCAAAAAGAATGTGTTATTTAAGTCAGTGATTGCTGTGAAAGGAATTCCTCTCAAACAATAAAACAAGAGTTGAGAGATGGCTATTGACAGGAGTGACCTCACAATTAGTGTTCCTCCGTTTCTGGCCAATGACCAGACAATTATTTCAAATAAAAATAAATTAACTTGTAAACAATTTTTATTACAAGAATCTTAATCTTTTTCATTTATTTTTAGGATGAGCAAGGTTCATTTTATTAATTTTTTTTTAGATTTATTTCAAAATATTTTGGCGTAAATTCAAAAAACTGTTGCGATTCGGGTTCGAGTCCTGAGTGAGCGCTCAGTTCTATGGTGTAGTCACGTGTTTGCTGAAGAAGTCTGATCAGCATAAAGAACAGGTCAGTTATGGCCAACTTTTCGCCAACACATACACGACGTCCCACACCAAAGGGTATGTAAGCCTCTGATCGATGGCTGAAATACTGTCCGTCGGATAAAAACCTTTCGGGTCTGAACTCCTGTGCGTTCGGCCAATGATTTTCGTCATTCATTATAGAGAATTGAGAGACGAAAACACCCGTTCCTTTCGGTACATCATATTTACCTAAAATGAAGTATAATTTTAACTATTGATATTGGACGACCAAGGTGATATTCATACCTATTTTCAAGTCAACTGATGTCTTGTGAAATACGGCCAAAGGGTTGACATTTCTGAATCTCAAGACCTCTGAAATAAAAGCCATTACATAATGAGAGCGATGTTTGTCCTCATATTCAGGAGTTCTGTGGCCAACAGTCCTCTCAATCTCTTGTCTTAACTTTTGCTGAACTTCCGGATAATAAGCCATCAGAAGAACCATCCATTTAAAGGTGTGGTGAGTGGTCTCGAGTCCCGCTTCACATGTTTTCAATTAATATTCATTTTTATTTTTGAAAAGTGATAATAACTCACCCATGAAGAGGTCAAATATTGCTCTTGCTATGTTTTCATTGGAAATTATTCTGTTTAGTGGTTTTCTGCTGCTGTTTATTCTTCTCTGAGCTGCGATAAAAGTATCACAAAAGTGATTCTGACCAGTTTGCTCATTGAAAGTAGAAACATGCTCATTTAAATTTCGCCTTATTATGTTCAATAACTCATTTATCCCGGTCTTTACCAAATTAATTAGTTTTTTATCCAAGAGTCTGAATATCGGGAAAAACTCCCAAAAACCCATTCTATGGATAATTTGGTTAAAGATCTCGTGATTGAAATGTTTCAAAACTCTGAACTCTTCCTGTTTTTCAGAGTATCTAGGACAATAAATTAATTTAAATTAATACAACAAAATAGGTTTGAAGGGATTAACAAGATTAACAATTACATTTTACCAAAAGCAGCAAGCAGAGCCACCTTCAAATTCATGTCATAAAATAGATCTTCGGGTGAGAAAGGTCTATTGACATTGTCCTTGATCATCTTTTCGACAGTTTGATCTACTATTTCAATTAATGAGTTTGAAAACTGTACTGATTTGGAAATTATCCTGTTCAAAAGAGTTAAATTTTATTTTCATCAGCTTTTATGAATTAAAATGACCTTGCTGAAGAGATTGCTGCTCTCCTCATCGTCACCAAGGATTCGGTATAATCGGAAAACACAATATCGTGATAATTATCCCTCAATAGAATTTCACCTTTGATGTTATTCATTCTTAATTTATGATTTGTTTCCCTTGCAAAATGATATTCACCTATAAATGAGCTTGGTCGTCCGCTGACATCACTTCTATGGAACAACTGTCGGCCAATTTCGAGGTCATAAATATAGATATAAGGCTTTGTGCCCAACCATAGTGTGAATACCGGTCCGTATTTTATCCGGAGTTCATTTATTCGACAAATCGGGTGAACTTTTGTGCCACGAAATTCTGGGTAATTATTTTGTTAGCTTAGAACCAAGTTCATTTATACTTTCATTCAAATTGAATTGAACAGTAATAGCCCTAACCCAGTATATTGCCGAACCAAGGCAATGGACAAGGTCCTGGTGGCAATTTTATCACTTCATTGTATAGCTTGGTGAATTTAATGAGAACAAACACGATTATGGCAACAATCAGGATCAGTTTTAAGTTAACATTTTGATATTGATCAATGAGGACATCCATTATTTCAAATGGTGAGTCTTGCAGAATAAAAATTGATTATAGATTAATTACTTTATCAAAAATATAATAGAACATAAATAACTAGTTTAATTATTGAAAATTCAAGCTTCAAGAGTAATTTAACAAGGAATGTTGAAAAAGGTTAACTAGGAAACACTCACGAAAGCTGATGCTCATTGAGTCATTGTAAATACCAAGAACAAAGTTGGCGAATTACAATTCAAAAAGAAAATAGCAAGCAACAAAATTGGTGGCTTTGATGCACAACAACAAAACTTTTCAGACCAAAGGATTTCAATTCACCCCTTCTTTTGGTGAAAGTTCAGTGAAATTCAATTTAATTCATAAATGAATTCATGAATTTTATTGGTTATTCAGTTTCAAAGATCATTTAACTTTCTCGCGAAGAAAATTAAAAACTTGTTTTTAAAACTCTTTGAATAACCGGTTCGGTCAACAGGTTATTCAATTCAATAACAATTATTCCAAGAATATATTTAAGATGATTGTCATGTTTTTCTTTAATAAACTCATTGTTTGAAATTTTTTCAAATGTTTTTTCCTATTATAAGAAAATAAGAGAAAGGAAAAAAAGTTACTAGAGTCAGTCATAAAAAGTGTGTCCAATATAAATTATTAAATATACCAGTACCAATCATTCATTAATATTTGAAATATTGAAATATAATACGAAAGTATGTATGACCAAGATCAAATCTTTTAATAAGTTGTGTGGAAAATATTCGTTGAAATAATTGAGTCATAGAAAGCATTAAACCATTTTTTATTCAAACAAATATTCATCAAAATATGCTTTAACTTTCAGTAATAAAATAAGCAAGTAAGGTTTTTGAAATAATAGCAAATAGGATGTATCAGAAAAATATAAAATCTTTGAAAAAAAATCTTGGTTAATATTCTGTATTCCTAGAATAAATTCCTGAACTATTTCATTGGTTGACTGCCTGAGTCCCATAAGAGGGTGGGGGCTCTTCTGACGTAATTAATAGATATTGACCTCTCCTGCGATGTTCCTGAGCAGAAAATACCAGGGATACTCTTATTATTACGCAGATTACGATTATAACCGACAGTAGAATCCAAATCCAATCATAATTGGTACCAGATTGAGATGCAGGTTCACCAAGATCTTTAACAAGACCTTGGTCTTGTTCGGTTGTAAGATTTGAATGAGCCATAAAGGTTTGGTCACCGGTTTGACAATCGCTATCAAAAGTGCACTGCCTTCCCATCTTGCACAAACCATCAGTGCTCATATAGTAGCCAAGATCGCATTCACACGACCAGAAGGGACATCGCTTATGATCATAAATTGCCTTGCAAAAGGAATCCAAGGAACACCCTCTTATCTTGGTACATTCAGCGTTGGAATTCATATAATAACCACTTTGACAATCACAGGATCCGAAGGAACACCTTTTGTTGGCATCAATTTTGGTGCACTCAGAATCAAATGTGCATGTTTCTGACTTGCTACATTTGCCGTTTGAGCTCATATAATACCCGGTGCCACAGGAACAGGAACCGAATGAACAGCCATATAAATGTAACTGTGCTGACTGACAATCAGAATTGAATGTACATGCGTTTGTCTTGGTACATTGACCGATGACATTCATATTGTAGCCCTTTTCGCACTGACACGACCCAAAAGAGCACACCTTATTCTGGGCCCCAACGTCGCCATTCAATGATACACTGCTCACTACGTTTGAGAAGAAATTTAGTGCCAAGAATACATTCAAACAGAAAATTGGAAAATAATTCATTGTAATTGTGAATTAGTTTTCAGACTTCGTGATAATTGTGAAACAGGATCTAGGCAAAAGGCAATCATTTACATGTATGTTAAATAATAGATTTTCCAATGTTTAACATAAAAGTAATAAATTGCTTCTTGGAATTAATCTTTATGGTCAATCTCATAAAAGCACCATGGTTACAATCTTAATGTGTAATGAACAGAATTTTTAACGCCTTAAAGAATGCCCTGTTGTTTGTCATCAGTACCATTTAGTAGTGTCATTCTATTGAAAAATCTATTCTAGGAAAATAATCATAAATCATTTAGATTGCAAACCTGGAACATTTCTGAATTTGTTTGAACTTGTACACTTTATTTAAATCCTTTTATTTACGGTTTAGAAATCATTTTCTATTTCGTGGAAATATTCCATTAAATATTTCTCAAAAAAGATCCTTGTTCTTATGAAATGCTAATTTTCAAAAATAAAATATTATATTTCTATTCAAATAAGTGAAACCATTAATCCGCTCAACGATTACACGATTTATAATTAAATGTTTATAAAAAAGACAATAATTTATTGGAGTTTTGGGAAAAATGATAAAAAAGTACCAAAAACTGCCACAAAATATTCCAGAAGAAGTGAAAACATAAGATTACCCAACTCTGAAACCCCCCTTCGCCTCAATTGCCGATCCCTCCTATTAAGTATAGTTTTGATTTTAATTAAGGGCTTATCTACCATTTGACCCCTTATCTTATGAATAAGTTAAAATAACATGATAAAATTATGTGTAACTCTTTCACAAAAATGTTTCACCAATTCTAATGTCTCACAGATTTTCAATAATATTTTATTTCTATTCAATTAAATAAATTTTTTGATTGAAAATAAAATTAAGTTATAATCAAATAAAATGTTAATATTTTCCTCTATTATTGAAACCCTTTTTTATTCACTGTTTTGTGAGTAAAGAATATTATTTATTGAATTAATTTTAATTTGTGTTCAGTTTCTGGTTCTAAAGAGACGACAATAACTGCAACAGAAGTTACTTCTGTTCAGACCCGACCCTCCCTTGTGGTGAGCACTGATGACTGTGGCATAGGGTTGGTCCCAAACTCCAGACCCGTCGATGGAAGGGCTGCTCTTCCAAATGAAGTGCCGTTTGTTGTGCCGATCATTATTTGGCGAAAGGCCAAAAACTCAACGTTAGTCAATCAATTTGACCGAATATGAAAAAATTTGTCCATGATGTTTATTTGAAAATCAAAATTTCAGAGAGTTTGTTCTGCACAAGACTTGTTTGGGCACGGTCATAAATGCTAACTGGGTGCTCACGAGCTACGAATGCCAAAAGTAAACACTTTTCTCACTTCTTTCCATTAGACATAATAATCTAGCTCATTTTATTTCTTAATTAGAGACGATTACTGCTGGGAAGAGAAGTGTAATGAAGTTGAACATGTAATATACCCAGGTATCCAAAACCTTGAAAAGGCGATCCTTGAACCAAAAGTTTATAAAACAACAAATCCTATAACTATTGGCGGTAATGGAACTTTTTTGACCATGCTCAAACTCGAAACACCCATTGATTTATCAAATAAGGCGACTGTGAGAAGCGTTTGTTTGCCCAAGAGCAAAAGTGTCAATAATGAAGATGCGTTGGCCCTGATTAGTGGCTTTCCATATAATAAAGAGTTGCGCCAAACGAAATCCAAACTAAATGCAAACAATATTGAGCTTGATCCAATTGAGACTCTTCACATTGGCTGGCTCAAAGTATTGGGAAACAATAATACAAGGTCATTTAAAGGGGATAAGACTATGACTGTTGATCCACTAATTCCAGTATTGGGACAGAGAGGATGTCTTGTAATAAATGTTAACTAGATTAAATTCTTCGAACTAAAGATTATTTTTAGGCTGCGAGTGGTAGTCCTGTTGTACATTATGTCGACAACAGAGCAGTTCTCATTGGAATGAATCAGCATGGTGAAAAGAAATTCGTACGTTGTTATCAATTTTTGGCCCAGACAAATGGGCTTGCTAGAATATCATATTTTGTCGATGAAATCAGCAAAACTATTAAGGTTAGTACAATTTAGCAATATTTATTCAGTAATTGATCACCTTGCTTCTTTTCAATTGAAAACAGGAAAAATAGGAGAAACAATTGATTCACGAAATTAAAATTGAAATAAAAGATCTGATGTTTTGATAAAATAAATACAAATTATTTATTCAGAAATTTAATTGTTTTGATGTTAAGTTAAAACGCAATCATTTTATTGAGAAATGTTATCAAGTTACTTTTGCTGATTAAATAAGCAATTTCTGTTATATAAATCGATAAATATTCCTGTAATCATTCACCAAGAGCGAAAAACAATTTTATTTAGTCGCTTACAGATCATATTGATAATAAGGAGAAATTAAAAATAATTTGACATGGTAATAAGTTATTTTACCATACTATGTTTCATAATTTTGGAACACAGTATAATCACAATTGTATCAAGTGAAAATTCGATGACATGTACATTCGGTTCATGCGGGTGCCCTACAGGATTCAACATGAATGTCAGTGGCCAATGTATCAAGGAGAATGAGTGTACCTTCAATTCTGATTGTGAGGCGGCAAAGGTATACCGGTGCTTATTTGGATCGTGTGAGTGTCAATCTGGTTATCACATGACTCCCATCGGTGAATGTACTGAGAAACGTTGCTCGTTCAATTCTGATTGTAATAAAGGTGATTCAAATAAGGAGTGTTCGTTTGGTTCGTGCAAATGCCAGAGTGGTTATTATATGAACACTAAATCTGAATGTACCAAGACAAGAAGCTGTTCCTTTGATTCTGATTGCAAGCTAATGAATCACAAACGATGTCATTTCCATTCGTGTGAATGCGAAAGTGGTTATCATATGAGCAGAGGTGGTCTCTGCAGTTCAAGCAGGCAGTGCTCATTTGATAGCGACTGTAAGACTTCAAACTAGTCCTCAAATGATAAGAAATTATATTACCCAGTATCAAAAATAACCAAGCAATTTACAAAAATATTTTTAAATGCTTTTTAGAAAACAGCATGCTCAAATATTAATGATTAATAAATTATAATAAAGAATAATAAATAGTGAAAAGTATTATATTTATATTTCTTAGCTTTCAGTATATCTTAATAATAATTTTCTTATCAATTCTATAATCTTGGGGTAAATCCCTGTCTTATTCTCTACATTGTTCGCTATCACCAAGATGCGATCTATTTAGAACGGTTGTTTCTAAATTAACATTGTTGACATTGTTATTTTGAATAAATAAAAGGGATTTATCCAGGAATAGACTGATCTGATTCTATAAACATGATTTCACAGAAATAAAAGGATATCTCGGTTAATGATTATTCTTTTCATAAATTGTTATCCAGGTATTTCTTCATAAAAACATTCATTGATTTACTAAATTTCAATTTAACCGGAGTTTAATCAGATAAGGATTGAAGTCATTTAAAGAATAATCGATAAAATTCATAATAAAGTCGTATTTTATTTCAAAACTAATGATATGATTGCAGTTCTCGACACAAAAATTCATATTTAATTAATTGAATAAAAGCCGTCTTCGTTATCAAAAGAATGTAAATATGAGCAAGGTATCTTTAAGGGATAAATACCGATTGCTCACTTATATATTTTCAAACATGGTAAAGATTATTTTGGGATTTTAAGCAATGATTGAGCATTTCTTTTCACTTAACTAGAAAGTTATTTATCAATAAACAAGATCATTATTTTTCTCAAGCTACACCTTGTTAATATTCTTTTATCAATTAATTATGCAAGGTTACTCTCACCATATCTCAACTTATTCAACAATTTATGCATTTATTTAAATAATCTTCACTTTTATTCCTAACAATTATAATATTTTATTCATATTTAAGGCAAAACAATTGATTATTTAAAATTATAATTGAACTTGCTCATTTGATGAAATGTTGAAATTATGTCTATTTTCAATTTTCTTCACAATTGGTATGTTTTTGTTTAAAACAATACAATATTGTCATTAATATTAAAATTATTAGCTAGCTCATATGACTTGAATCGAGTGCATTGTCCTTGGTCAGAAGATGGCAAAACTCAGTTAGTTTATAATGGAGTGGAGTGTGTGGAACCACCTCAACAAAGATTCATACAAAGAGTCGTTCAAAGAAAGGACCAAACATTTCAATGTCCGGAATCTGAAGGCTATTATCGATGTCCTGAAAGTGACTCAAACTACTATTGCTGCCGAAAAGGCGTTCCCCGACTCGAATCCTGTCCCACCGGCACAGTGTTTGATGGAAGGGATGCCTGTATTGAGCGAACATCAGTTGGCCGTCAATCAGGTGACCAGAAATCATTCAAATGCCCGAAATCCAGGGGTAAGTTCAGAGTGGCTCGTTCTGTGAGCAACCAATACTATCAGTGCAGTCGGAACAGACCAAGACTCAGAACATGTCCACAGCAACAGTACTTTGACGGTAGAGGGTGTTCTACTGTAAGGCGTCAGGTGCGCCCTCAAAGACAACAGTTTCAATGTCCGGCTGATAATGGGGTTTATGCTGACCAACGAGACAACTGCTGCTTCTGGGTCTGTCGTAATCGCACCCCCTCTAGAGGTAGGTGCCCGCCTCAACAGTGTGGATGTGTCAACACCTGGCATCAGGTCTCTGGAGTGATAATTCACAAAGATAATTGCAATCAAGTGATTGATACCTGGAATCAACAAACAGGACAGTGGGACAGGTCATATAGACCATTATATGATCATGGTCAATGTTATGAACAGCCAAGATTTGTTTACACAGATGATAAACAGCAACAGGGTATTCCTGGTTATCCCGTGGATGATGCTAGGGCAATGGCAGAAAGTATGCTGGGTGATGACGATTATAATTATAAATAATTCAATTTATAGCTTAAATTTTTTTTTAGATAAAAAAAGGTTAAAATTTTTCAATACACTAAAATTAATCAAGGATAAAAACAATTTATTTCAATGAGAATTGTGAGCCTTTTTCAGGCAAACAATTGATAAGAGACTGAAAGACAAAAATATTCGATAAAATCAACGATAAGAACAATGAATTGACTTTTGATATAAAGGTTTTATTTTTTCAATAAATGAAATTTTTTCGAAGAGAATAATGACTCAAATATTAACTTATTTTTCAAGTCTTTTAATTGTTTTTGAAATCAGTTCGGGCGCTCTGAGGCCCGACTGCAACAACTATAAGCGCAATGCTTCGAAAGTATTATTCTATATTTGTCCAATATTTTTCTGCTTGGTTAAAATGAACTAAAAGTTGGTGCTCGGTCCGTGCTATAACTTGGTTCTTTAAAATTATAAATTTTTGTGGTTTTATTGCTCAAGAAATTTAATATTTCCGTTTTCATAACTAATTCTTTTGAATTCTGTGAAAAATGATCCAAAGAGTGGGACAGCCATAAAAATAAATAGATTCTCAGTTATAGCACTAATACAATGAGCAATATATCCGCCGTAGGACTCATCCCATTTGAGTCGGGCCTCACTTCTCAACTGAAAGACAGGTATTCTGAGCTGTATTACAGATATTAGCCCTGAGATCGTCATAATTATGTTGAATATTACGGCAAATATACCACAAACGAGCCTAAAGTGAGCCATTCGTTTGGTGTTAGCCCTGGGTATCAGCCTATATGAGATCCAAATTTGAATCGTGTGATACATAAATATTGCCGAAAATGTTGGACCGACCGCAAGAGAATGCAACTCAACATGCTCTGCTGACCGAAAAGCGGATATAGCCTCCATTCCCATCATGAAAATTATGGTCAAATAAAAGCCATACTTATTTAAGATGAGAATTAATTTGATTTGCTTTTCATTTTCTCCGTTATTATTAACCGAAAAATTTATCGAAAAGATGTCTTCAATTTGTTTGTAACGAATCCAACCAAATACTGCCACTAAAAGTTAGGTTTGCTTTTTATCATGGTATTTCATAGATATTCATTTAGAAAATTAACCTTTCAAAAATTTTGAATTACATACCCAGAAGTCCTTCTAGAATTAAGATCATTGAAAAGAACCCGGCTTCTGGGTGGGTGCTACCAGCATCACTTAGGTAGGGATAAATAGGGTTAACATGGCCATAATACACGGCCATAAGATATCTTAATACAAAAAAAAAATATGTTATGAAAATTTAGCAAGTAATAACTTACATCACGGTTATCTGGATTGTAAATAAAATAACTAATGATAGCGGTATTAATGAAAATAATTTAACCATGTTCACATCTTTGATTTGAATAATATGACCTAATTTTCAATAAGCGAAGAGTAACTCAAGTTATCATTAATATTAAAATTTCCAGATTCTCAGTTCCATTACATGCGCAGTGAAATGAGCAAGCAAAATAAATGTCTCAATTAAATTCATTTGAAATATAATTTATGGCATATCCCGAAACCCTGGAGCCTAAAAATTGGGTAGAAATTAGGTATAATTAGGTATATACCCCGTGAAACTTTATCACCGTTTTATATGAAAATTTATATCTTAGCTAAACCCGCTAACTTTTTTTTCGAAAAAGCTTAGACCAGCCCTTAAACCCCCCAAATCCCCACCTGATTCAGAGATACTGTTGATGTCTTATCTAAAATATCGATTTTAGGTTTTGTTGAATTTTAAAATGAATTTTCAGAATTAATCGGTGTTTCCATTGAGGGGAGGGATAAATATATTTTCAAAATATTTTTGCAATTAATCGATAGATTTTAATTCAAATAAAATTCAATTTCAACAGAAAGTATGCTGGGTGATGACGATTATAATTATAAATAATTTTTTTGAGATAAAAAAATGTTAAAATTTTTCAAAACTTGAGTAATCAAGGATAAAAACTATATATTTCAATGAGAATTGTCAGCCTTTTTCAGGCAAACAATTGATAAGAGACTAAAAGACAAAAATATTCGATAAAATCAATGATAAGAACAATGGTTTGACTTTTTATATAAAGGTTTTATTCTTTAATAAATGAATTTTTTTCGAAGAGAATAATGACTCAAATATTGACTTATTTTTCAATTCTTTTAATTGTGTTTCACATCAGTTCGGGTGATCTGAAGCCCGACTGCAAGAACTATAAGCGGACCACATATGACAGCTTTGTCTGTGTCTGTACTGAGGCTCAACCCTGTGATAAGATAGAGGCGCCGGTGAAGACAGC
>JAQGBD010001182.1:0-18270 GCA_034698165.1 Punctoribates punctum | reverse complement strand
TTAATAATATTTTTATTCTGTGCGCTATTTTATTCAAAAAACCATCTGTTCCTCTGAAGTCATGGCTAAAATGATTTCATCAATTTCTTCATCTATGTCATCCTCATTATCCTCATCAGTAATATGATCTTGATTACTTATCCGTTATTAATTAAATGCCTGAGCGCACAGAATGACTGCTATTCTCTGCAATTTGATATGTCTTTGAGGAAGTCCTCAATGTTTTCTCTGAGTGTTTCCCATCGAAAAGTGGTTCACAATTTTTTTCTCTCGGCACAGGTAACCAAAACGACCCGTACTCTGAATCAGAGGCGACTTTCAAAACAGAACTCTGTGGAGAAGCCTCCGGAGGGGCCCAAACTTAAACTACTTTATGGAAAAGACTTAAAAGAGTACGAAAACGTTGACGTCGAGAGCCTGTTGTCCCAATTGAATGCCGAAGAGTTGGCACAACTCAGCGAAGAAGTAGATCCGGACGACAACCTTCTGCCGCCGTCCCAGCGCTGCAAAGACCAGACGACAAAGACAGCCACCGGTCCTCTGAATAGGAAAAAATTGCTAACATTTCTGACAAAATTCGCGGCCGAACAGGAAGACTGGCCCGAACTGAAGCCCTTCCAGGCGGGTATCAAAAAAGGTATGTCTGTCTCTACTTATGATTAATGGCTTTCTTTTTATGACGTCTGTCCCCCTTTTTCTCAGGCAAAGTATGGACACCAAAAGAGCCGGAAATAAACAACTCAAACGACGAGAAGATAATCCTAGACTTAGAGGACGGCACCGAAGAGGCACTGGACGACGCCAGTGAGGCTGACCTGGTCGACTTGGCCGGGATACTGGGCCTCCACTCGATGCTCAATCAGGACCAGTTCCACAACTCTATCCTAAACAAAGGCCAACGAATGGGTGATAAATTCGAGTCCATAGTGAAGGCCAGTGTTCCCAAAAGGCTGCCCTTCGAACCGGACAACCAGACAGACCCCGTGAAGACCTGCAATCAGGTGGTGGAGAACGACCCCAACCTAAAGGAGCTTAACTGGAATAACATTAAATTTATTCCAAGAGAAACATTCAAAAAGATGTTCGAAGGCCTCAAAACTAACACTCATTTGCAAACACTTCATCTCTCGAACACCGGCCTCACTGACGGACCCGCAGAGGTATGTCCTCTAAAAGATTAGATAACAAACTTCTCACTGAAATTCTGTGTCAAAAAACCCATTCAATGATCGAATTCCCGTAATATTTATCACAAGAAATAGTTTTCGTGAGTTTTAAAGTTTATTAATAATTAGGAACAGTATTCTCAGGCATTCCTTGAGTGCCAAAACAGTGCACACCTGTCCCAGTTTCAAATTTCTCGACAGTTTAATTCAATTGATATTCATTTCACATATAATTACTTAATTGATCAGAAAATTTACAATTATTGCCAAAATTAGGCCCTATTTCGAGCCATTCCTCACGCCTTTCAGTAATAACTCAATTCTTATTGAATTCATGCGATAAGTCTTAACAAATGATCTGAAAATTACATCTCTTGAGGCGTTTGTTGAAACAAATATACCCGAAATCAGTCACGAATATCAGCTGAATATTAATACAAACCATTGAATAGATAAATCTGAATAATTATAACCAAGATATTTATCATTTTCACGGATGAAATTTAATGAAACGAAAAGTATTTCGAGAAAAATAAGTTTAAGAAAAAAAATGTGTTTGTCTTCAGAAACGGTTCCAAAAATAAATATCAATTGTTTTTCAAATTCGAGATGAAAGTCATCGATAGTGATATCAATGAGCAAAGAGATTAGCGCTTGATTTCCAGCCCTTCCCTCTCTGAATCCCTCCCAGACCTGTCTCATTTTGATTGTACAATCTTAAAATAGCCAAGATTCTATTTTGAGAGTTATCCGATATTAATCGACATTTTTCATCCAGAAATTGGTGGAAGCGCTCAAAGAGAACACAACTCTGCGGACACTGAACTTAGAGTCAAACTACGTGTCCGGACCAATGTTGCGAACACTGATCCAGGCACTTTTAGTGAAGCAAAGGATTTTAGAATTCCGAGCCTGCAACCAGCGGCCAATCACCATGGGCAATCGAATAGAAATGGAGATCGCCAAGGCCGTAGAACAGAATAAGTCCCTTCTCCGGCTAGGACTGTGCTTCGACGTGCCATGTGCCCGACAAAAGGTCACCGATCATTTACAACAGAACAATGATAATGGTATGCAATTCTGACTCAACCCTATCCCTCAATCAGTACTCATTTGAGAGTGAGCTCAGCTCTTCTGCCAAACCAATGCCATCCAAATGCATGAGTTATTCAATTCTAGTGCACAGAATTAGATCTGAATTTCTAAATACCTTTCGCTCAGAATAAAGACAAATTCATACAATTCAAGAGACTAATCAAAAATGAGTTTTCATTCTGTTCTTTACATTCCACTGAAAATTCAAACCTCAGCCCAAAAGTTGTCGCTCTTCTGGTAAACAAAACCTCAAATATAATTACATTTTGTTTTGTTTTTTGTCTCATTTTTATTCTTAGTCTTCATTTCATTCGTTTATTTCCTTAACGACTAATTCTGTTTCAAATTATGTTTTGTTTGTCTCAAAAATATCTCATGAATACAGTCATGAATAGGGTCTTGGTTTTTACCAAATTATCTTCACGTTTGTGTTCACTGTTATCCCCACTAAAAATTCATTTCATTCTGTGCTCTCAAATAATAATAATAATAATAATAATAAGCTTAACACAAAACAAAAAGTTTGCAAAATATTTTTGTATATTTAATCTCTGGTTAGAGCCAAGGGTGTAGTCGTCTGTGAAGGAGAGTCCCCTTTGAAAAGCAATTAACAGTTCTTTGAATTCATGGTATTCCGCTATTCAAAGGATTTCCGCAATTCATAGGTTTTACGCAAAATTTTTTTTGGACTCAGTTTTGATTTTTCATCAATTTTTTCTGATGAGTTTACTCCCAGGAATGTCTGTTCCCAACCCCAGCCCCTAATTTATATACAAAATCCTGTGCGAAATACAGTGAACAGGAATACTGAGTGAGCCGTACGGGCGGCGCAACTATTTTGTTATTCAAATCCAAATTTGTATATAAATTCAAAACTCATTAATTATTTCCCAAAAATACGAATTTCGTCTATAATTTACATTCAGAGCCACTGATTATTAGTCAACTTCTTTGCTCTAAATTTATTGCTCGAAATCCCATTATTCACAAAAATAATCAAAAAAATATTCTCCACTCTTACAGTTCGTCTCAAAAGGATCGGTTCCTACGAGGGATAGACCCGAAGACTAGGATTTCAATTTCAATATATAATTAAAACAATTCATTAAAATTCTAAACACAAAACACAATTCACTCAAAAAACAATATATAAAACGTTTGAATATAAATAAATGTCTGTCAACGGAGTGGATATGGATTCGTGAAAATGGCATTCATTAAGATTTTTGGCAAATTTTTCAACTCATCCGAGAAAAAAGTGACTATAAATCTGGTGATTATATCGCAAAACACTTCTTTTTAAACCCTATTTTTATTCAGTTTTTTTTACTGAATCTTATTATTAATTCTTATAATTCTATAAATCTATGAATAATAACAATTAATAAATAAAAAGTGAGAAAACAATTGAATTCTAAATCTTTTATTTCAAAACAATTTTTCTGACGAATAGATATTTTGTTAAACAATTTTATTTAGTGTTAAAACTGCTAACAACCGAAGGGAAAGCCATATATTACTCACTCTTTTTCTATGAAAACCACCAAAACATTGAGTTTTTCTAATGAATTACATAATTATTATGAAAATCACTACAAAAACAACGAAAAGTGAATAAAATTCGCGGAATTTCAGTAAAATAAACATAAAAATTGAATTCATGCGGTGCTATCAAACAAGAGTACATGTAAACAGCCATGCTAATTCGACAACAAATATCAAGAACACTTTTTGTGACTTAACGTTCATAATATGTTGGAAATTATATCATCTTTTATGTTAAAAAACAAATTCTCTTTCAATAAATAAAATACAATTTCATTACATTTATATTATATAATATATATATAAATATTAGTTATTATTATTATTACTCTTATTATTAATCTCTTCTAATTATATATAATTTTAATTAATTAATAATAATATTCTCGAAGAAAGAAATGACATCTCTTTTGATTGGATCTAAAATTCATTAATAATTTTAGTTTTAATTCACACAAAATGTTAATATATTTAATACACTTCAGAATAAAAATAATTTTCAATTAATTATAATCTAATTTCTAAGAAATCAATTCTGTAGTAAACTATCAAAAATGAATCCTTTTTTGTGAAGAAAGAAAAATGAAATAAAATTGAATTTTTTTAGTAAAACAAATCCCAATCTTTCAATTACCTTGCTGCTCCTATTTTTAACTAGTTTATCTCATTTGATTTTTTATTTATCAAGCAATGTGTGTGGGAACTATGTTTGTTATCTGAACAGGGTGCAATCAAACGTGCAATACACCGACCTATTAATCAAATAATTTTGTTATCCGAGTCAAAATCGAAATAATTTGAGCATGGTAGTCATAAAACATTTATTGAATGTCCTAATCGTTTATCAAATAAATCACTTGATATGAGAAACACCTAAAAAGTCATAAAAATTTTATTATTACTCAAATGTTTGCTATATTTATATTATTTTAGACCTAATTTTTCGGATCATTTAGTTTTTCAGACGAATCATCAAAACTTCAAATAAATTATGTATCAAATCAGTCAAAAATTTCGCTATTTTAACACAATTCTCATAATTTTGCAAATGTTCCTGGTAAATACGGTAAAATATGTGGCCACCCCCTGTCTGCACAGACATCTGGGATTCCCTGAAAATATTTCGCTATATTTAGATCACAGTTCGTATCAAACATGAGATTTCATAAAAGATTTGTTGAATGAAAAATTCATTTATAAAATTCCACTGTTTATTGTTGAGATTGTTATCTTGCAGTTCAAAAGTGGGCCGAATAATAGCAAGAATAACACTCGGTTTGACTTTACGATCAAATAAAAAGATAATTATTTTGTAATTCAGTTAACTTTTAATTTCATTCGTAATATAAAACCTATTTTTCGACATAAAGTCTACGAATGCAATAAAAACTTCGAATCAGACGTTCAAAGGACCGGATTTTCTAAACACAATGACCAGGATTTCAATTAAATTCATATTTCGTTAATTTTCAATTCATTTCAAATATAAATTAAAACTTTAAAATTAACTTTAATTTAAATTTAACAAGGTCAAATGAATCAACAAGGTTAATTACTAAAGAATAACCAAAAATACAGTTGAATTGAGCTTGATCTTCCTATAAAATGTTGGTCTTGATTCAAATTATCACAAGTTTTAGTTTAATTAATCATCGTTTTTATAATTTGCAGAGAGAGAGAGAGAGAGAGAGAGAGAGAGAGAGAGAGAGAGAGAGAGGGAGAGAGAGAGAGAGAGAGAGACTCATAAAAAAATTTGATTAAATGTTGTTATAGTTTAATGATATGAAAAATATAAGAGACTTGTAATAAGACTTAAAATATTATCTGGTGAAATAGCCAAGCTCATCTTATCAAAGACAAAGAATTGATCTCGGATTAAGTCTAACCTAAATTATTTTCTTCCAATGAAATCTGAATTCCTATGAAAAGGATCTGCGGAGAAAAGGTTAGGGATTTTCACATTTACCTCGTTATCTATCCTGACTATTGCTAATACTCGACGTCTTATCTACAGAACAGCAAAAAAATTGTTAAGGAATTCATATCAAAAGCCATTTTTTATGCAACTCTAAGCTTTTTTACGATATTTGTGATAATTACTAATAATTTTTTGTTTGACTTTCGATATGTAATAAAACTAAACTCAAATAGAGTCTAATATAACGCTATGAACGACACGTATTCACCAAAAACACAGAGAACTGAATCAAAAACTTTTTCCAACAATTCTTCTGATGTTTGTCTAACTGAGTGTTGAATACAGTATTCATATAACAAATAATATTTTTTAATGAATTCAATATTTGAAACCAAAAGCCGAGAGAATCGATGAAAATGTCTCTCAAAAGAGTCGTTCAATAGTTTGTTTGTCATTTGTTTTCAATCAAAAGACTTATTTATTTTTATTTACTTATTCTCTAATCGATTGTAAGAGTCATCGATGTATACGAGAGAACACATATCGTATGTATAAAAATAGACTTTCCTTTTAATTCGTTCTCCTTAACAGCGCACAGGGATGTGCACATCATCTTCATATAAGCACACCACAGCACAGGTAAGATCTATGACTCATAATTTATTTGAATTAATTGTAAATTAGCTTGATGATTCACAAAGTTTATT
This sequence comes from Punctoribates punctum, assembly GCA_034698165.1. Classification (NCBI taxonomy): domain Eukaryota; kingdom Metazoa; phylum Arthropoda; class Arachnida; order Sarcoptiformes; family Punctoribatidae; genus Punctoribates; species Punctoribates punctum. The sequence continues at coordinate 11,839 of JAQGBD010001182.1, read as the reverse complement.
TTCTTTATAAATTTCGTTATAAATCTTTCCATTAAATATAAAATGATAATAAATATGGTTAAATAGTGCAAGCTCACTTTGAAAAAAATGAAAATCATTAAAAATCTGTTGAGATGAGTTAATGACCTAGCAACAATTTGTTCGAATTTAATATCGAATGAAGTGGAAGAAGACTTTTCTTGAAAAATCTTATTAAGCCGAGAGTCGGAGGCTATCCCTGAGTCAATTGTAGTAATGTTAGGGCAATTCAATCCTAACAACTCTTACATAACATGTTGTTCAGTAGTTTTACTGGTTATCTCACAATTCAATTAAACCGAATATTGTTTTTTTTGTCGAATTTTCTGGTCCACTATTCCAAGAGTATTTATTCCCAATTGATTGCAATTCACGACAACAAATCATTTTGTGTATTGCTCTCAATCGGTTAGACTCCGGGCATATCATTGATAGGCCTTTCCCTTCACACCAGTAGAGGAATGACTGCTTTTTTTTCTTCAATTGTGAGAAAAGTTTTTCTTCAGTTAAGGAATTTTAATCACAATTTTAAGCGAAAAAAATCGATTTAAAAGTCAAAAGTCTTTTATTATTTTGAATTTCAATTTTCTTTCAATTTATCTGAATTTTTAACTAAAAATATCTTTTTATAAATCTATTGATTATTTGAAATTATGCCAAAAATATCCTAAAAGTCTTTTTATTTATTTATTTTTTAATATAAATCTATTTTTCGATTATTTTTTCTCAAAAGTCTGTGAAATAGTTTGCCTTAAGTTTGTGTTAAGTCATGAGTTGGAACTCATAGACAACAGACAACTGTTGGCTCTTCACAACTCTTCACATCCCAAGTGTTTATCATGAAGAGAGCTTATCCGTGGACAGTAGGATCTTGATCCTTTCGGTAAAAGACACTGTCATGGAGTTGCTCTCTTTATGGCAAAGCTTGAACACAGCACAGCACCGGAAGGGAGTCCACGGGTTCAGTAAGTAGTGATAACTAATCTTATGACTTATTTTTAAGACTTCATTGATAAAAAAAGTTGTCAAGCTAACATTATTCCTCAGAACAGACTAAAAGTAGACTAATTAAGTGTCGGTTCAATAGAAAATTCAGTAAAATTACCCGGATTTGTCTGATCAGCTAAAAAGGGGTCAGAAAAAGACAGAATTTCCTCTCAGAGGACGTAATGTGTGAACGACTCAATCAAATTGTGTTTTGTTTTCATTGAAGGCATTGTTTTTGTGATTAAAACTGATTTTAATTTAACCGAAATTTAATATAATTTAAGACTAAAATTATGTCAAATAATAACGAATTGGAGTTCAATGAGACTGAAGTCAAAGAAAATGAGGTAAACATTGACTTTGTTCTCAACAAAAACAAATTTTAATTGTCTTCACTCAAAATTGTTTCTCTTTGACTAAAATACTCATTGATTTGGACAGAAAAAGAAGTCTTCGAAGAGGTTGTTGTCGACCGATAGTCAACAGATGACTCCTTCTGGCGATAAGTCAATAGCTGGTCCTTCCGGCGCCGGCGGAAGCGGTTCGGCGACGAAGAAACAGAAACGCGGAAAACAGTTTCGCGACCAAAACGCGCCCCGAATGCCACTCAACGGTTACGTCCGCTTTTTGAACGCCAATAGGGAACGGGTGAAGGCGGCCAACCCTACGAAGAGCTTTGCCGACATCACTAAACTGTTGGCCGCCGAGTGGTCGGCATTAGATCCCGAACAGAAGCGCCAGTATTTAGACGAAGCAGAGAAGGCTAAGGAACTGTATCTGAAGGAACTCCACGAATACCAGCGGACAGAAGCCTATCAGGAGTTCCAACTGAAGCAGAAACAGCGCAAAGACATGAAACTGAAGGCAAGCAAAGAGCAGAACAGCTCTGCCGGTGACGGACAGACACCCGCCGCCAACACTAGTAAAGCTATGACCGGTTCCAGCGCTCATAATATCAATGGTATTAAATACTACTCATTACCTGTCCTGAGCCCTCCCCTAAGTCTCACTTTTCCACCATTTTTATGACACTTTCAATCATTTGTTAGCCTATATTGGAGTGAATACAACCGAAACTGTTGTAAAAGATCTGAGTTTTAGTGATAATCGTTTTCACCGCTTATTAGTGAATAATTTTTATCATTTATTACAATAACTGAAAGCAATAGACATTTACGACATTTAATTACAATTCATTTGATAAGAAAAGTGTAATTTCGATAACAAATGACTGATCCCAACAAAAGTCTGTCCTTAGGAGTGGTTATAAAACCAAACGACAGTCTGTGCCCTCATTATTGGACTGTTGTTTATTTTTAAAATGTTGTTATTTCGTGTTTTTTCAATTGCGAGTCCACTAAAAACGGGTCTGACTTTACTCTAAACAATTTGTTCGCTAATTCTTCTCAACTTTTGGAGAATATATTTGATAGAAATCAGGAAATACTTCGGTAATGGATTAGGAATTCCTTATCTGAACTATAATTTCAAGTATTTGTTGGCAAAAAGTATTTTTACGATAAAACTGAAGGCATTCACAGCTCAGGCATTGTTTGCCAACTTATGACAGGTCGGAGTGGTTTCGCTGATTAAATAATTGACTTCTTTATTGAACGAAACTCTGGCAACAAATAAGATAATTGTCGACAATTTCTTTCACTTTTATTATTATTATTATTACTATTTGTCATAAAATTCTGATAATAGGCTAAGAATATGAACCACTTTTATGGCACCTCTTTTGATGAGAAACCCCTCCCAACCCATGACAGGGCTCTAAAATAAAGTTCAGAAAACTAGTCTTTAATCCATTGTTTTTGCTTAAAATCAATTTACGAAACAAAAAGCCATTCCTTAAGCCGATAATGAAAGTCATGAGCTCTCTGTCATACTAAGGGATCGAGTGTTATGTGACCTAGATAATTGTCATCGACAAAACCAAATATTACTTTAATTGAAATAAATTCTGAGCTGTTTTTGTCACTAATTTACAGTAAATGATGAGAATATCGACGCGTTTGCGATCGACGCCAACCAATCGACTCTGGATTTACCCATTTTTACCGAAGAGTTTCTCGACCACAACCGGGTCCGGGAACAGGAGTTACGCTCTTTAAGGAGACTCAACACTGAATACGAGGAACAGAACGCTATTCTCTCCAAACATATCGATAATATGAAGTCCGCCATTGAGAAGCTTGAGGTCGAGTCTGTGCAGCAAAAGAACAATAACGCGGCGCTCAACCAACACCTCCAACACTTGAGGACAACCCTCTTGAAGAGCTTTTCCTCGATTGCCATACCGGGCACTAATGAGACGCCCACTCCCGACACTATAGACGACTATATGATTCGTTTACACTTAAAGCTGACCGCAAAGGACAGGACCAGAGAGACAGAAGTGCTCTACGATAGGGTCCGGGGGATAGTCGCCGGACTCGACTATACTCTCCATTAAATTAAATTCAATCTATTCATACATTTTTCCATATTTTTCACTAAATTTTGTATTTATTTTCAAATTTTAATCTATTTTAAGAGAATTTGTTTTCAAAGACTTATTTTATTCACAATTCAGACAACGATTTGTCTCTCATTTTAAATAATATTTAATTTATTAATAATTGTATTAAAAATTTAATCATTTATTAAATCTTTTAAATAAATATTAATTTACAGGAAATACAGTTATATTAAAGTCAAAGCAAATGCCATTTAAATGATTTACTTAATAAGTGTTTAATCCTTAGCGTTAGCCCGGAATACCCCCTGAGCTAGATGAGCTTGGCGATGTCTGGTTTAAACTGAACCAGCTTAGTTTTCATCGGTATATGATTTTATTTCATGTAATATAGAAGTAATTTCTTAAGAATCCTATCCCTAAGTGTTTGAAGTCTTTGGGTATTTATATATTACAATGAATTTGTTGTTAAACCAAAGTTTAATTTTTTTTCTTTCGTTTTCTTTGCAAAATTCAATCAAATTTTCAACGATTTGTGTGAAATATATGTCTTATAAATGGAAAACTTTCAACAAATAGTGCGAAATCCAATCTATAAGATATGAATTTGATGTGATATATGAGCAATATATGAGCAATATATGAGCAAGGATGAAAATTTATTTTCATAAATAAAGACTTGAATTGAAGGCATGAAATATGATCTCAATTTATGGTGAATTTAACCATTGATTTCCCAACAGATCATAGACAGGAGGATAAGCCACTCTACCGTCCTCTCCAATTATCTGTCCCACTTCTGCGGGCTCTCCAGCGTCTGCAGAGGCGCACATATAGTAATAAAGATTCCACAACTCAACCATTTGATCTTCATATTGGTCCTCAGGATCGCCAAGTTCAGGGTCGGGCATTAGATTATGAAGGAGAAATGCACAGCCCAGTACATCAAGACCATAAAAGTGCTGGTTTAGATCCGCCAGTTGTTGGGGACGGTATATCATACAGTCTTCGAAGTCACACAATTTGTATGTAATTTGATTACCAAAAGATCTGAACAAAACGTTTCTCAAGTCCAAAGCCATGTGTGCCACATGTATTGGGCCACCCTGGTCAAAGAATTCCCAATGAATATAATTGAGTGCAGACAATAATTGGCGCAAAAGGTTTTTCAATTGAGGCAAGCTCATCCTCCCGCCAGGTAAAAAACCTCTAAGGTTTACCAGATTGCCCTCCATCTGCTCCATAATCATTGCCATATATGGGTTGGAAAAACCTGTACCCCTGTCTGGCAATTGGATGAAGGCATAGCACCTGACAATATTGGGATGATTCATTCTGACCAACAGATCCCCCTCTTTCCTAAGGAGAGCTAAGTTTTCGGCAACACTTGTGTTGTCATTGTCGGGCTGATGACGATAAAAGTTTAAACTAACAAATTTGAGGACAACCCATTCCCCTGGTTGAGGAGCAACATTTTGTCCCGGAACCTGTCCACCCCCTGTGTAGAGAACACTATACACTGATATGTCGAAACGTTCTTCTCCGAGGGTAATAAGATTGTGCCAGTCCAGTTGATAACCAATGCCATTAAGAAAGTTCTGGTAATGGTTTCTAAGTTCAGTAGACTCCTGACTGATGGGTCCCTCTAAATTAACCTTTCTCAACTCATTTAGTTCAATCTCGAAATCTTTGCCCAGCATTTCGTATTCGTCGAAAGGGTTCTCTCCGTAGAGGTTTCCCAAAGCGACGTAAAGATCATCGGAATCGTAACCAAAAGACATTGTCTTCACTTCAAGATTCGAGAAGACGTCTAATCTCTTGATATTAATCTCAGAATTGAAAACTATTTACTCAACAATTCATTTAATATTTTATTCAATTTTTAAATTTTCGAAAATTTTATTTTTAAAATCAAAATTCAATTTCAGCCAAGAATATAAAAATAATTTAGCAACATTTGTGAGCATTTTAACCAAGCTAATATTTATACATATTTCTATTTAAATGAATGGATTTATTTATTCTGTCGGTGAAAGTGTGGACAACTCTGAAGATGAATCCCACAGAAGATCAAATAAATTATCAAATAATATATGTTCAGTATAAGTATGAGCTTGCTTATTCACTCGTTAATAAAGAAATCAAATCAAAATCTTGTTTGAGTGACAATTTTTAATCAGAAATAATTGGGGCCAAACCTATCAATCATTATTGTCCGTCAACCATGGCGATTCTTGGAACAAAAGGGGAATGGGTGGGATCCAGATTTGTCCATTGTCCATTCGGATAAACTGATCGGTATTGAAGTCGCGGCCACTCATCATACAAATCAATCTTTTAACGTTGTCCGAAGGCAGAAAAAGCCAGAGTCGTCGGAGCACTTCTGCCGAATCGGACAGGTCAAGCCAGTAGAACAATTGATGGGTGGCATGATATTCCTCTAGTCCCTCCTCCTCGAATATTTGGTAGTTTTCAAAGTCGCATAACTTGAAGACAATTGAATTACCCGTCCTTTGGTAGAGAATATTTCTATTGACGATTGCATTGTGTGCGATGTGAATACTCCTATGAGTTAACGGGTCTGTCGTCTCCCAATGCAAATAATTCAATCCACTCAATAAATGGCGCATAAGAATCTTGGCCAAATACATAGGCATATCATTGTCGTACTGCTCCTTCAACTCGACGAGAGTGCCGTTCAATTCTTCTGAAACGATAGCCATATATGGATAGGGAAATAGTGTCTGTCTGTCCGGCAATCGGATTAAGTCATAGACTTTGACAATATTTGGATGTCTCAATCTTTTGAGGATTTCCCCCTCTCTCCTAAGGAGTTGTACTATCTCCGCAACAGTTCTGTTTTCATTTCCTGGTCGGCTCCGAATATAAGTGAAACTCACAAATTTGATGACAACCCTCTCTTGTGGGGGAGCATTGATATCTTGACCCTGAAGTAGGGACTCATAAGGTGGAGGCCCTAGGGCCCATCCGTATCCCCAGTCCGGTATTTGGGCAATTGTCATTTCTTTTTCCCATTGGTGTATGTAAGCATGCCATTTGTAGCGAGCTCTAAACAAGGAATTGTCGAAACGTTCCTCTCCTCCGGTAATACGATTGTTCCAGTCCAGTTCATAACCTTTGCCACTGAGAAAGTTCCGGTAATACCCTCTGAGAACAGCAGACTCCTGACTAACGGGTCCCACGAATCCCTTATACCACTCATTGAATTGAATCTCGTAATCTTTGCCCAGATTTTCGTAGTCGTTGAAGACGGCCAACAGATCATCCAAATGGTAACCAAAAGCCATTTTCTTCACTTCAAGATTCGGGAGAAGACGTCTAATCTCTTGATATTAATCTCAGAATTAAAAACTATTTACTCAACAATTAATCAAACATTTTATTTAATTTTCAGTTTCGAAAATTTTATTTTTGAAATCAAAATTCAATTTTAGCCAAGAATATAAAAACAATTTATGGGCATTTCTGAGCATTTTAACCAAGTTAATACATATATCTATTTATATGAATGGATTTATTTGTGCTGTCGGTGAAAGGGTGGAGACCTCTGAAGACGAGTCTCACAGACGATCATTGATTGGAACTAAGCTAAAGTGGATTTACTTAATAATAATCAAATAAAATCTTTTCAATATAAGTATGAGCTTGCTTATTCATTCACTTATTCACTTGCTGATAGACAATTCAAATCAAAATCTTGTTTGAGTGACAATTTTTAATCAGAAAAATTAGTATAAAACCTCTAATTCAGGACCGAACAACCATGGTGATTGTTTCAAAATATCGCAAATGGGTGGGATGTCCAGACTGCATTGTGTCCGATGTGAACCCTCCCCTGAGTTTGGGGGTCTGTCAACTCCCAATGCAAATGATTCAATGCATTCAATGAATGGCGCATAAGACTAACGTAAAAATTCACACGCTTTCGGTCCTTATGGTACTCATTCTTCAACTGCTCCAGAGTGCCCTCCAATTCCTCTGAAACCATAGCCATATATGGATTGAGAAAACCTGTCTCTCTGTCCGGTAATGGGATAAAGTCATAGACTTTTACAATATTTGGATGACTCAATCCTTTGAGGATATCCCCCTCTTTCCTAAGTATTTGTATTGCCTGCTCAACAGTTTTGTCGGCATTTCCTGGTCGGCTCCGAATATAAGTGAGACTCACAAATTTGATGACAACCCTCTTTTGTGGGGGAGCATTGATATCTTGACACTGACCATATAACTCATTAGGTGGAGCATGAAATTTGTAGAGGGCTTTAAACAAGGAATTGTCGAAACGTCCGTCTCCTCCGGAAATCAAATCCCAGTTCAGTTCATAACCAAGGCCATTGAGAACGTTCCGGTAATGGTCTCTGAGAGCAACCGAATCCGGATTAAAGGATCCCTTGAATCCCTTATAAAACTCATTGAATTCAATTTCGTAATCTTTGCCCAGATTTTCGTAGTCTTCGAAAGGGTTCTCTCCGAAGAGGTTTCCCAAAGCGACGTAAAGATGGTCGGAATCGTAACCAAAAGCCATTTTCTTCACTTCAAGATTCGGGAGAAGACGTCTAATCTCTTGATTCTAATCTCCGAATTGAAAACTATTTACTCAACAATTAATTAAACATTTTATTTAATTTTCAAAGTTTCGAAAATTTCATTTTTTGAAATTAAGAAATTGATTTTAACCAAGAATATAAAAATAATTTTAATCTTTTGTGAGTTTTAAATAATGAATAAATATTTTTGAGATCAGATACCGTTTTTTCAATAAGTTTCAAACAATTGCTTTGCTCTCAAAAGCAATGGTTCTCAAGAATCAAGACTTTAATTGAAGGCATTAAATATTATTTGATATTAGTCTGCATTTAACCATTCATTTTGGAGCAGCTCAAGAGCCGACGGGTACTGTGTTTTTCCGTCCGGTCCTATAATTTTATCGCCACCAGGGTAATGGCTTCCATACATCTGATATTGTAAAGTAAAAGCATTTATCTGGTCCTCATCCAAATCGAGGTCATCCTCCTCGTTTTTCCTCTCGGGTAAATGGCAAATTATAATATCTGACAAAGATAGTATATCCCCCATGTAAAAGGGGCGAGGCAGTCTCACTACTTGTTCGGGAAGGAATGTTCGCGTCTCTTCGAAGTCACCCAATTTGAAGACCGTCTGATTGTCAGCATTTTTGAAGAGAATATTTCTTTCGAAGATAGCGTTGTGTGTGATATGTATTTGTCTGCCGTCGGGTTCTCTATACTCATAATGCATATAATGGAGTCCACTCAACATATGACGGATAAATATTTTCAAAGTGGCCATGCTCATTTTCTCGTTAGGAAATTTTTTCTTAAGTTTGTCGAGAGTGCCGTCCATTAGCTCCATAATGATTGCCATATAGGGGTTCGGGAAAGTTGTCTCTCTGTCCGGTAATGGAATGAAGTCATAAACTTTAACGATATTCTTGTGACTCAATTTGCGGAGGAGTTCCCCCTCTTTCCTAAGTAATGCAGTTATTTCTTTCACAGGTAGGCGTCTATTCTGTCCTCTTCTCCGATAATATCTGAAACTGATAATCTTGCATGCACACAACTCGTAAAATGAAGGACCAAGAGCCATTCCCGGTCCATGAGCAGACGCTGTATAGCGGATTTGCCATACAGAGTTGTCGAATGCAAATTCACCCATGGTAATGGTTTGGTTCCAGTCCAATTCATAACCTATTTGAGAAAGTAGATCCTGGTAGTGTTCTCTGAGCTGCTGTGTGCCCTGTTCCAATTCATTTATCGGGATCAAATAATCTGTTCCAATCTTTTCGATTGTGTCATAAGAATCGGACATATTCTCCAATTAACCAAATATGAGAAGACCTCTGATCTCTTGATATTAAACTTTTGTTTAGGTTTTCAAATAATTTTCATAAAAAAAATTTTGTGAATTTTTTTCTCAATTATTGTTTGAATTAATTTCGTAAAAATTATTCTCAATTTCAAGAAATTCCGTTTTATTTGAGACATATTTATAAAAATACGATTGTTTTCCTGTTGTATATGTTCTTGGTCAAATTCGGTGAAAACCAGAAGCCGTTGTCTTCAGTTTCATAAGACGTCTAATGTTTAAAAATCAATTTATTCTTCAAATACAACAAATGTTTTCTAAATGTGTTTATTCTTATCTAAAAATCAATTAAATTCCGAAAATAATGAAATATTTAAACATGTCTTTCAAAAAAGTGGTCAGTCTTTGGCACAGAATTCGTTTAAAAACAGATTTGATGTCAAAACAGATGAATGATCACTAAATTCAAACGAAATCAGTTATAAAAATATTGAATTCAAAGCATTTTAACACAATTTGAATGAAAATATTTGTTTAAATTAAGAAAAAAGTAATGAATTGAAGAAAAGGAGAGAATATTGTCATTAGTTTTACGTAAGTTTCGCTAAAATATAGTTTTAAAGGATTTGTTATCAAAATATTAATTTTCGTGATTCCTGTTGAAGAGTCGACCCCTTCCGAGACCTATTCTGTTCTGACGAGTGAGTTGAGGCGCCGGACTCTCTACTTCTAAGCGAACATCCGTTTGATATGAGTCAGAACGGGATCTAATTATCGGCAGATTGGGAACAACCAAATTCGATGTTATGCCTGTGTTCTCAGGTTCGGTGGGTCTGTGCGCTGGCGTCGGCTTAAGCTCAAAGTCTAGACGAAATTGAAGGGCAAACATAGTATCGAAAAAGAGGAAAGCCGTCCGTTTAGTGTTTGCCAGAGCGCAGTAGTTGTTCTCATCTTTCGAATGGTAATCGCATCTGAGGTCCGGGTGATAGTCGAACACCGATCTGTTGAGGTCATCGACACAACTCACTCTCATTCGGACTGTTGTACAATAGGCCTGAATAGTCATAAACAAGAGGTCCGTCAACTCTAACACAAGGAAGTCGTCGATCAAACTCTTGGAAGTTCTGTCGCCGAGAGAACGGATCTTCTCATCCAACCATTTAAGACAACCGATCACTTGAGGCCGATCTGAATCCCCGTTACGGTCCTCCCCTTTGCAGAAGATTACCACTCGATTGCGATCATCTTTGAGACCAGAAGTGGACAAAAGCTCATAGATCTCGTGGAACAGCCGCCGATAGTTTGTCTCGAAGTCTAAGTTATCACAATTGATGGGAATTTTATGGTAGGCCTCAGAAAAATTTTTGGCCGTCGCGTAGTACCCGTCGGGGGCTTTGTTTGCAATCAGTTTCGTGAATACCTTTTGAATGCCGTCTTTGAGAGTGAATTGGGTTAACCCGACTTCGTTCGGGTAAAACACGTTTTCATGGGTTTGAACCAAAACATTGAAACAAATGCAGACAATCGGCTGTTTTGGGAAGTCTTCACTCATTTGGAACGACTTCTGTAGTATTGCAAAAGTGTCCACTTCTTCGTCGGACTCATAGTCGTTGTCTTTAAACCGTTTGGCGTCAGAAGTCGTCGATGTGGTGAACCCGAGCTCTGGCTGACGCGAGTTTCCGCTGGATGTCGAGGGGCCGTCGCCTTGGCCTCTGTGGACGAGTAGTGGTGCCACTGGCGGCTCGTCCTCTCCGAGTGAGAGCCGATCCAATCGGCGGTTAATTTCGTGTTCAGTGAGACCAGAACTGCGGACAATTTGACTCAATTGGTCCAATTGTTTGCGCACTTCTTGTGAAAGGCGGTCATAAAGAGGAGCGCACTCTCCAACCAATTGGCTCATTGCCATTGACCTCAAACGGGGATCAGTTCTCTTCATTTTTAACATAAAAAGTCCAAACGGACTCTTATTCGGCTTTTTCGGTGCCATTGTCTCAAAACTTGACAACTGTTGGACACAAATATAGGATTCAATGATTAAATGGAAATCAATTTGCGGTCAAATCAATAGTTTGAATAACGATTTAAAAGTGATTTATTTGAAAGACTTTGACTGCAGTCAGAGCTCAACAACAGGTGATTAAAAAGTGATGCAAACCCTGGGAATAGGGGAACGGATTAGGGATCGCATTATAAGTGACTCTTATTCTGTGCTCTCAATTGGGGTCAGACCTGTCAGTCAATTAATTACCCTTTTTTACAATAAATGTAAACTTTTGACAACTTTTAAAAACTTTTCTCATTTAATACTCATTTGTGAAATCGATTATTTCAAATGATCAAGTTCATTTTGAATCATAGATAAGAGATGTCGGCTCAGTTTGATTTCTTATTCTGTGCTGTGAACTGATTGAACAACAAGTTTGCTTTTAAAGTGAAAGTTCAAACTCTGTTTAACCTTTCCTCTGAACTGCTAAAAACTTACGAGTTATGAAGAGTGGTTTATTAATCAGCCAGCATTGCTGGAAG
>JAQGBD010001181.1:0-18273 GCA_034698165.1 Punctoribates punctum | reverse complement strand
ATTCGTGGTTGGGGTGGGGGTTGTGGTATTGGTAGACTCAGTATTCGTGGTTGGGGTGGGGGTTGTGGTATTGGTAGGATTTGTTGTTTCAGTCGGCTTTGGAGTAGTGAAAGTGGTTTTTGTTGGATGAGTTGTAGATTTGGTTGTAGTCTGGGTTGGTTTTGATTTGAGCGAGGACTCGAGCGAAAATATTTCATTATTTTTGTAATTATTGCATTCAATTTGTTTGAGCACTCTTTTGAACGAATCTGAAAACAAGTAATCAAGCTCACCCCCACTTTGACAAAAGAACTCATTGCCATCAAAATAAGCATAATTTGTATTTTCAACGACCTTGGTTAAGAAATTCTTATCAGGCTTTTTCATGAGATTTTCAGAATAATAAGCTGTTTCAATTTTGTTCTCAGCAATACCTGATAAAATGATCTTGTCAATTGTCAGATCGTTTTTAGAAATATCAAAAATAGTAATATTGGATTGTGTTTTCAAACAATTTGATTCCAGGTCTTTTATCTTGTTACTTCTGATTTTGATGTTCACCAACTTTTTAAAATCGCTTAAAGCCGTCGTTTTTATTGAATTGATTTCATTATTGGTTATTATTAGTTCTTCGAGTGATCCAAAATTTGTGAACATTTCTTTTTTCATCTCGCTAATCTTACAATTACCGATTGTTAGCTTGTTGATTTCTTGAAAATTCACATCGAAAATATTCAAAGTAGACATTTTTGATCCGTAAATTTCCACATTTTTGATTTTGCCATTGCCTTTGATCGAGGTCAATAAATCATTGTTGTTAAGAATAAGCTTATCAAGTTCAAAGTTATTCAAATTCAGTGTAGTTATTTTCGAATTGGTTAAATTGAGGATTTTGATGCTTGTTAATTTGAAATCAAAGGCACCAGTTTCTTCTTTGCCACAAATAATAGTCTTGGTTCTTGGATAACAGGTACAACTTTTGAGGTCTTCTGGATAGGGACAGGGGTTGATTTCGTCCGCATTTGATATTCTCAATTGTAAATTCCAAATGAGCAAGAACAAATAAATAGCTGAAAATTAGTTATATTCAATTTTTGATTATCGAAAAAACTTAATAATCAAACTTACATTTGGCAAACATTTCCATAATTGAAATTTGAATCAAATAAATAAAATGAACTATTTCAATTTATATTGGCAATGATTTGAATAGATTGAAAATTGATCTGGTACTTTTATACTGTTAAATATTAATTTTATCGCTAAATGTCAAGAATAATGCATTTCATTTGAATTTCATTCATTTGAATAGTTTCTAAACTTCCTGACAACCAAAGTATTCAAAGTTGACTCAGGAGTAGGTAGAAAATGTACATGCTTGTTTTCTAATTTATTCTAACGGGTTTCAAAATTTTGTGAAATTGTGAAATCGGTTTTATCTTACAGAAGAATCGTTTATATTTTCACATTAGTTTTGATTGATCTAGTTATTCAGGTAAAGATCTCAAAATAAACTTAAGTTGTCGAATGAATTTTTAGAACCAGTGATCGCAAGGCATTATGAATGAGACCAGGCTAACTTTTTTCCTAAGTTCCTGTGTTTTCTTTTTTTTTTTGATTATTATTTTGAATTTATCAGAACGAAAATTATGTAATCGATTCGATTATACAACAGAACTGGATTACGATTCAAGTGCTTCGTATGTCAGCCAAAGTCGTGATAACTCTTTTATCAGTTGTGTTGAAGTAATCTCTAATTGAGTTCAATCTACTAATTCGAGAGTCAAAAAATGTGAAAATTCTGTCGGATCAGAATTATCCAAAAGGGAAAGGGTCATTTGGAGTCATTTGGAAAGGGTCACCCCTTACTTCCTTCAATTAGCTCATTTTCATTGAAGCTTGCATCTTTTTATAATAATATTTTCGAAAATCAATTTCACCAATATTACATACTATTAGGAGGCTTCATTTATATGGAATGTGTAAAACCAAAGAAATAATTCAACAAGATCATTTCAATTTTAGAATTCATTTATTCAAAATTCTTGTTAGAAAATTCATTCAAATAATTAAAAATTTTAAACTTGTTCAAAAGACATTGAAATTACTGACATTCACAATGCTGTCCACTGGCACACCATGTGCTGGTGTCAGTGCCCCCAGGCTTACAACTGCCACCACTTTTGTGGTGATAATTGCGACAAAAGGAGTTGCAATCCGTCACTCCATAGCGTAGTCTTTGGTATGTCTGCCAAATGAGTCGCTCATTCTTTCCATCGCAGCCATAATTGATAGTTTGTTTGAGCCAGGCACACGCAGCTGCTATGTCCCCATAGATGCTTCCCTCAGATTCCGATGGCATACAACAAATCATCAAGATTGTTGCACACAAAGCCCAGAGCAGTTTCATTTCAGTTGATATAATCTCAAAACTTGAACATGCATCGATTTGCTGGATTTGCCTTGCTATTTATATGAAATTTGATTGAAATTTGATCTGTCAATATTTTCTTATTTTATGAATGGGTGAAATTTATTACAGGATATTTACATCGATAAAAATAAACTGTAAACATGTTATTCCAAAATAATTTTAAGATAATCTTACAATAGTTTCCATGGTAATTTTATCTAAATATAATTTTGTTCATTTATTTGACTTCAAAGACAGTAAATATGAAATTATTTTATCAAAATTATTGAGAATGAACTTTTGGTGGGGCAGTTGGAGGAGCGGTTGGAGGAGCTGTCGGGGGAGCAGTTGGAGGAGCTGTCGGGGGAGCAGTTGGAGGAGCTGTCGGGGGAGCAGTTGGAGGAGCAGTTGGGGGAGCAGTTGGGGGAGCAGTTGGGGGAGCAGTTGGGGGAGCAGTTGGGGGAGCAGTTGGGGGAGCAGTTGGAGGAGCAGTCGGGGGAGCAGTTGGAGGAGCGGTTGGAGGAGCGGTTGGATGACCTGTAGATGCGGATATTGTAACTGTAGTGGGTTTTGATTTCAAAGTTGCCTCGAGGGAAAATAAGTCGTTATCATTGAAGTTATAACATTGCATATGTTTGAGCACACGTTTGAATTCGTTGGTAAAAATGAAATCTATCTTGCTACTCTCACATTGTAGATGATTACCATCAAAATATGCAACATGGAAGTTTTTCACTATCTTCGTCATAAATTCTTGGTCAATGCCTTGAATATTATTTTCAGAAAAATAAGCAGTGTCGATTATATTGTCAGCAATATTTGATGATTTGATCTTGTTAAGATCTAATCCATTATTCGACAAATCGAGTCGGAGAAGTTTCGAGGCTAATTTCAAGCTGTTCATGTTCATATTCGTGATCTTATTATTGGTCATTTTAATCTCTTTCAATTGAGCAAGCTTAAGAAAGGCATTCTCTTTCAATGTATTGATAACATTATTGGTTATTATCAGTTGTGTTATCAAGGCAACATTTATAAAGTCATCCTCTTTGAGCTCATTGATCACACAGCTGTCAATTTTGAGCATGGCCAATTTCTCGAAATCAAACTCAAATGAATTAGCCCGGGCCATTTTCCATAAATTTCTAAATTGTTCACATTTTTATTTCCTTTGACCATGGCTAATTTTTCGTTGTTCTTTAGAATAAGAGTGTCTAGGTCTATGTTCTTCAAATCGAGCTCGGTTATTCCCGAATTGATTAACTGGAGTGATTTGACTCCTGTTGAGGTAATATCCGGGCTCTTTGTTGCCGATTCATCACAAATGATTGTCGATGTTCTTGGATAACATTTACAATTATTAAGGTCCTCAGGATAGGGACAAATGAAATCCACGGCCAAAGCACTCCTCGTTTGGGAGCACCAAATGATCAGGCTCATAAATATAACTGAGGTTAAATTATTAAAACCAGGGTTTCTGAGAAAATTATATTACCTTTGAAAACCATTTTGATCTTGGTTAAACTGTCAAATATTAGCGACTCAATTGAAATTGTAACTTGCTATTTCAAAAGTTATTCAATAATATTGTTTGCCTTCAGTTCAATATATATTCTGATCTCAAACATTGTGTTTAATTCAAGTGATAACTCATTTCTACGATTCTTTTGTAGTAAAGTTGATACCAAGAGCCTTTTATCCTATTTTAATCCTTTGATGTCTTAGTCATTGAGAAAATATTGGTCACCACTTATTAATGTCTACCTAATCATTGTAACAAGTTCATTTTGATATGAGAGGTTAAATAATTTTTCGATGTTTTGTTAGAAATGAATTCAATTTATTAATAATCAAATTTTTACAAGATTCATTTTAAATTTCTAATTATGGTAATAAATATTTTAATTAAACGCTGGATTCGACTGTCCTCGTGACTGACTCGGCACCCGATATGATGTCGTGTTATACTCATCGAGTCCTCTTCCACTCTCCACATTACTTGACCTTGATCTATAAAGATATTTCATAACACATTAGATAAGAGCTAGATAAAATAACATCAATATTTTATTATCGGAGAAAAATGGGAGGAAATAATGAGAAACCTTCTAATCTAGCAATAATTATAAAATGAATTTATTTCCCATTTAATAGCTAGCTAATTTTAGCTTCAAAATAAATTCAAGACATTTTCAAATTTATATTTTTATTGAATAAAATGCATTTAAATTATTAAATTCTACATGGTAGTTTTCTGAGTAAAATAATCCTATAATAGTTAATTGACTTTATAAATAATTTCTCGGTGTGCCTAGAGTATTTGATTAAGTTCAACCCAGGTCATTCCTCGGATTTGTTCGAACGTTTCTTAAAATCGGAAATGGAGTTAATTTTCTTAAATATGATCTGAAAATTGTATCAGAAATAAATCAACTTTGAAAATGTCTTACCTTCGGGCAAACATGAAGGCAATGCCTGATACGATCACAACCAGGACGGCCAAGATCACAATTCCGGCAATCCATCCACCTTTGCTGAAGGTGTATTCATCTTCACAAGATGCACCAGAGTATTTTTCATTGCAAACACAATGGCAACTATTTTCAACTTTCTTGTGCTCACCATTCACACATTTAATTCCTTCGCAAGCATCTAGTACAAACAATATAACATTAATGAACAAGTTAAACATGTTAAAATATCTTTTATTTACCAACACACTGATTAGTTTTGTTATCCAGTTTCAAACCATTATTGCAGCCACAAAATTTATAAACATACCAAGATGAACCCTTTTGTTGTGGCTCTTGGTAGCAGAAACCATCTTTTCCAACATGACAGTCGCTTTTACATAAATCCTTGGCTGAAATTTTATTGAATTAATGACCATGCCAAAAATTTTCAAATGAATACCTTGACATTTTTCTGATTTGATTGTTACTCCATTCTTATCTGTTGGAATAGTTTTATAAACTCCATCTTGACCGGTGAAATCATTTGCACAGGAGCATGTAATTCTGCTGGTTCCTTTATCGTCATCAGTGCAAACAGAATATTTTGAGCAAATGTTCGAATTGGGAATATCTTTGCAAGGCTGTAAATTGAACAGGATTTTTAAATAAGAATTTAAATAGTGTTGAATTTACTTAACAAATAAGAATTAACTTGTTCAAATGTTATTTATGGTGAATTTTGAAAAAATATTATTTAAGTTTTTTTTGTATTTATTTTAATAAAGTTGTGGATTCATCTAGCAGGTAAATTAGAGTTGAGATATATGATTTGCCCTTACATATTTTTAAAATTTAGTATTTTGTTAGTAGGGCAAACAAGGTTATTTGATGGCATATATAAGAGGTATTTGGGATCTATTTTGTTTTGGGCATCACTCAAATAAGTGACAATTTTAAACCTATTTTCAAATGAATAATTATTTTGGTTTACAATTATATTTGTAAAATGTTCAAGCACCTAATTTTTTACTAATGATTAAAGAAGTTTTATTTTTGTTCAAGTCTTTAAATTTCGAAATTATTCTAGGAATTAATTTAACAAAATGATTATGATAAACATACCTTCAAGAGAGTGAAATTTTTATTTTCCGGTGTCTGAACAACAAGTGAGCTTGGTGCTTGAGATGTTGTATCAAAAAGTGTTCCAGTGCTTATCGAACACATCAATGATTTCTTATCCGGTGACTGATGGCAAATCTTTTCGAGTAAAGCACCAGGTGAATGATTCTCAAAATCATTGTGTTTGAATGATATGGAGAATTTGCAATCATGTATTCCTGATTTTGATTCACAACTTATGACCTTGATTGAATTTTTTGTGAAATCCAAAGCCGAAGTTGTAAACCATTCGGACACAATTTGTTCCAATTTTTTATTCAAGTTATCCAATTGATAGACGTTAACAAATGGTTGATTCAGTTCACTGTTCAATTTTGCACTTGATAAAATATCCTTGTTGATACCTTCTTCATCATACTTGAAATGACTAATCAATGGACTATTGTCGATAGAATTTTGAGCTGTTGGCAATTCATATTGAATGGACATGCTGAATATAGCACTATAGGTTTGCAATACACAAATTCCATTTTTCATGATAAATCCAGGGTGACAGTCACAGAATTCTTTCGGATGGGCATCTGGATTCGTGAAAAGTTTAATCGGATTACAGACACCATTGAGGTTATGGCACTCCTCAGCTCTGCCATCACAAACTGGTTCACAATTTCCGTCGACCCGTCGTTCTCCTAATGGACACTCACAAGAATAACTCACATTTTTACTTAGGTCATATGAACAAAGCTCTTTCTTTTCATTGCAATCTTTTCTACCATAACCATTTTCACCACAAATAGGGTTCAATTGACACAATTTAGACCCGGATTTCAAACTATATTCTGGTTTTTTACATTCACAGAACACATTGCCTTTCGTGTCATTTGTCAATTTTCCATCAGGGCACAGCGTTTTAATATGATCTTCTATTTGATCGAATTCGAAAATTGAATCAAGTCAATATCAGTTAATTAAACAAAACATATTCAAGATGATTCATACCTGCAATTACACAGTCATCTCCATCCCTGGTGTAACCATCCAGGCATTGACAGGTTTGACTTTCATCACAATATTCATTATTCTTGCACTTTGTTGAACATTCTTTTTTCGGGGTACATTTTCCGTTTTTCATTTCATTGCCAGGGTAACAATCACATTTATATCCATTTGTTGTATTAAGAGCGAGAGTACAAACTTGGTCACATTTACTTATGAGGGGATTACAAGCCTGGGATTCACAATCAATGTTTTCTTTGTTGTCAGCTGGTTCAATCAAATATGAATACCAAGTTAAAAACAAATTGATTCTCATTAAATAATTTGTTCTCACCTCCATTATTGATGAAACCATTCTTGCAAATACACATCCAGTCCTTTTCATTCGATGGGTTTTTCACACACTGAGCATTCTTGCTCTCACATGTTTCCGGTGTAACACCTTGGAGAATTCTGTGTTCCTTGTTGCACATATCAAGTTTCTGGCAAGAGTACTTTCCATTTGTGGTCATATTAAGAAAGTTGTGTTCATCATCGCAAACACAACCTGGGCCGTTTTCACTTTCAACGCATTTTTCACCTTGATTGCACTTGTGATTCAGGCATTGGGGATTCAATACGCATCTAGGTTTAAAGTTTGATATTATGATTAGATGAAATTTAAAAATAATTATTACATAATTGTGAACAAGGTTAACTTACTTTTTGTTGACGAAATCGTAATAACTGCCATTTACATTGGTGCAAATACATTCGAATTTGTTGATATCATCTCGGTTTTTACAGCCAGAATACTCTTCTCCTTGGCAATAAGTATCGCCAATTTGCCCTTCCTTAAAGTCAAGCATTATGAAACATGGTACATAATTAATCTAATAAACTTACCTCACTAAATTTGCAGTAATCAATAACCGAACAAAAAACACCGGTTTTCCCGGTCCCGTCACAATTACATGTTGGTTCCGTCAAAGCAGTGGAAATTTTCCTGGAGCAAACCCCGCCATTGCAAGAATCGAATTTGGGATTGTTTCTGCAAGGATCTCCATATACGATATTCTTCAGTTTCAACACTTCCCAACCAAAATCATTATTATCTGAGTTGTGATTTGCCTCGAATCCAATTCTATAATATCCTTTCGGTGTTTTGAGTTCTAACTCTCTGTGCATATCAACTCCATTTTGGTCTCCATCCTCTTCCTGGTCAACTTCGACTTTGTTTATCAAATTGTTATTTTCATCCAGCACAAACACATGCAATTTTGTCGTGTTTTTATCCCAATCAGATCCTATATTGAATCTAAGATTTTTCAACGCATTTTTCCCTGATAACCAATTGCTCATGATAATTGATGTATGATTCACTTTTTTCTCCGCTAAAATTTGTCAGTAAAAATTGATTACTATAAATAAATGTAAATTAACCAAGCTTACGTTTGAAAGTTATTTCATTCAAGGAATCATCTCTGATCCATTCAGAAACATCAGGTAATATTGATGGCCACTGTTTATCCAAAGTGTAGTTTCCATTAATCATATTATTATTATCAGAATAACTAAGAAAGTCATAAACTTTAAGATCATATTTCGGGATTTCAACACTTGATTCGGATTCAATATCAAATGAAATTCTGTCGTCCGGGCTCTGGAGGACTGCCTCGAAATTGATTGTCGAACTTTTGTTCCATTTGCGAGTCAAGTCTGAGAGTTTAATTTTGATAGTATTTTTTTGGTGATCCGGGTCTAAATTTCTGAAAACAAATGGCGTCTTATCGTTGTATGAAACCAATAACTTGGATTTTTCTGGCATTGTGTACCAATACGTGATATCAAGATCTTTTGTTTCGGACAAATCTTTTATATTATATTTGATCTTGGAGTTGTTTTTCGATGTATAATAAAATTCCTTTGCGATGGGCCCATCCAATTGTGGCATATTCTTATTGGCCCATGGTAAATTCATGTTCAAAAGATTGCAATTTTTGTCAGTGCAGGTTTCTTCGACTGGTTTATAAACAACTTTATTTGAACACCTAGATCAATTCAATCAATAATTGGATTTTTTATATTTTAATTTTTGAATTACATATTATTAGTCCAGGTGAAATATCGTTGATCGCATGAACACTGAAGTTTTTTGTCTTTTTTGAAGCAGTTTGTCTCAGAGAAGGATCCATTCAAAAACGGAGTGGATAAGAAACTTTCACATTGACTGATTTCCTTGTTAAAATATTGAATAAATTTAATTTCGTGAATACGTTATGACAAAGTATATAATAAACTTGAAAATCCGTAGGATAATTTCTAATCTAGAACATTCCACAATATAAATCAAGCTTATTCTAGAGTGGTATAGCCCCTGAGGGCGAAAACTTCGGAAATACTGACAAAATGGCCGCCGGAAGCGGAAAATTTGGTTATTTTTGTGCAAAATTCTTCCGATTTAATCCCCCTGTAAAAAATTTGAAAAAAGCTTAGGACACCTCCCTAATACCTTTTGATCCTAAAAGCTAGGGCAGTTCTGGTTTAATACCTCCTCTTTGAGAGAATAATTTCTAATTCAACCTTAATTTCAAATGTTTTATGACAAATAAACTCTTAAAATATTTTAGCATAATAATGCTTTGCCATTAGTCAAATATAATTATACATATTTATTTTTTAGGCTAAAAGCAGCTGGTTTAGTCTTTTTTTGTGTAACTCAAAGTAAAATTTATATCAGAATTCAAGCTTGAGCATTTTGAATGCAATTATTTTTCTGGTTTATTAATTTTAATATGAATATTCGAGTAAAATGATCAACATACCTCATTTGAGCACTCAGAGTATTCACAATTACTTCCTGTAAATCCTTGTTTACATGTGCATGTATATTCACTTGGTGTTATTGAATTACATACACCCTGTCCACTACAAGTTGTGAAAACATTTTGGTCACAATAATCCCCAATAGAAATGTGAGCTATTTCCATTTTGAAATCTTTTACAACTTTTTCACTGTTCACAGGAGTCAACTCGAGAATTATTTTGAAAGCATCCCCGCTCATTTTTTTCACATTCAAATTCACTAGTTTTTCACTTTTGTCATCCAGCCTAATTACTGGTGACCGTTCCAAGACTTCCAAGGCAGATTTCGTGTTGTCTGAAGTGTAAATGAAATATTTAACCAAGTACGCATTTGTTTTTGAATTCAACGTTGAATTAATTTTGATGAAATTTTTGAAACTCGATATTTTATCGTCATTTTTAATCCATTCACTCATTATATAGGTTTTTGGTTTAATGTTTTTCGGTTGAATGGTTTCTAAAAATAATTTCAAATTAGAAATTTAGCAAGATGTTAGATTGTGTATGGTTATGTTGAGTTTATTACCTGATATTTTAATTGAGCCATCAATTGCTGTGATCGCATTGAATGGAAAACTGGTCCATAAGCCAGGCTTTTTCAGAGAGTCTTGATTAAGCATGTCCAATTGTTTGGTTATTGGTTTTACAGTTGGTTTGATATCCAATTCAAATTTGTCAGTATCTAGCTCAAATTTGATATTATATCCATTCGATGTTTGGTACTTGAAATCTCTGACACAGAAATGAATCGGATCATTTATACCCTTCGGATTATTGTGCTTGAACAGGGTTATATCGGCCTTATCACCTTGACCATAAAAGGCACTTAATTGGAATTTATCTGTGGCTGTATTGGTAATATCAAAGCAAACATCAACTTTGTCCGTGCTAAGTTCTGTGAAATTGAAAAATATGGAACTTTTCTGGTCTTTCTTTGTCCAAACTGTGTTTGGAAATTCTTCACAGTCTTTTGTTATTCCACTATTTAATTAACAAGATGATTATTAGTGATATAATAATTTTCTTGGTGGTATTATTTGTTTTAAACTTACTTCCATAACATTTTCTCAGCGACATTGCAAACACATCGATAAGTCTTCTCCAAAGAAACACATTCTAATCCCTTGGTCTTACAGATTTTATGTCCACCCTGATTATATCAATTTATATAAATTTTGATTATTGTAATGGCTTTCAATAAGACTTACCCCGCGCTCTTTACAATGATCTGTCACCTCGCACTTTTCTCCGATGAAAGGCTCTTTGCACTGACATTTGAAATCATTTGGAAAAATTGAAGTGTCCAGGTTATCACTGGTGCAAACAGGCTCTGAATTTTTACATTTGAGCTTGTCATAATTATAACAAGGATCTCCGAAATGTTTCAAACTTAATTCTATATCAAGTTCTTTTTTGTCATTGCTTTTATATGTTTCGATTTCAAAAAGTAACCTGATGAAATTAGCATTTGGCAAGTGTTTGAAATTGAATGTATAGGTCCTTGTAAGTGATTCAGTTGATATATCATTAATATTGACCATGGAACAATGGAACAATTCATCACAAATCTTAGGCATTATGAGAAAATTGCTTAGATCAGTTTCACTTTTTACAGTGACTGCGAAAGATGAATTGAAATTAGCAAGCTTCTCGTCGTTTATAATCCAATCACTAAGTGATAAAGATGATGTAGGTGCTTCCGTCATATTTACAGCTAAAAATTGGTAATAAGTAAAAAAAACCCTGTTAATTTATGTTGAATTGGAAAAAACACTAACCTTTGAACTGAATGGAGCTTGCTTCCAAATCAAAAGAACTTTCAGGAATTTTTTTCGACCAATCTTTGATCCAGTCGGGGTTGTTCATTGCATAGAGGAATTTTCTGGGTTGAAATGTCCATGTTTCAGTCTTTGTTAATTTTTGTTTGATTCTCATCGAAAAATCGGAGACTTTATCACCATTTTGTTGGTCGACCACAATTTCGAGAATCAATTTAGATGAGGTCACCATGATGAAATCTCTCAAATTAAAATCAATAATTGAACTCTTTTCGAACACTTTTGCTTGATATTTAAACAAAATATTTGGTGTTTGGTCTTTTGTTTGTCTTATTTGGAAGGTTAAAGTCGTCGGTCTTTTAGCCAGATATTCTAATTCGTATGTCGATAAATTGGTCTTGATGTCATTGATTGTTATTTGAAAAACATTTTTCTGTTGTTTTAAATTGAAATTAAAACAATTTGACTTCAAATCTTTTTCACCAAGGTTACACTCATTGACTGGCGCTACACTTTCAAGAGCATAATTCACATCTTCCAGGTCATAATCTTCTTGGACATCATTTTCAACAATAGCGTCATATTTGGCTGGAGTAATCGTGTCATATTCAACTATTAAATAGAAAAGTAATTTAATTTCAAAATTCATCAAATAAGCAAGGTAAAATGTATACGTTTAATGTCTTTGATAGCAAATACTGCTTCCCTTTTGAGAACAGAAATCTTAAAATTGATTAACTCCTCATATAACAGGTATTGTCTGAATGGCAGCCATTTTCCTTTGGTTTCAACCAATTTGAGGTATTGGAAGTCTTTAGGACCCCATCTGATCTCATTGAGAGAGTTCGGGCCTGACCAGTACTTCATGAAACAGAATGGTGGTTTTATTCTTATAGAGTTATCATGTTTTAAAATACCTTGAAACTCAGTTTGAAATTTTCTGCCGTCTCTTTGGGAATTTTTGTGACAAAATCCTTAATGTCGAGCTCTTTTGCACCTGGATCGATGTCGTAAAAGAATTCAAGAGGTTTTTGCTTGAGTGTATCTTCAGGGTCAATTAGAGGCCAGTCTGTTGTTATTTTTCCCCATTCTTTAGCGTCTATTTCAAACTCTAAAGAAAAACGTCATTTATTTCAATTACGATGAAAACCTTTATAAATAGGGTGTGTTTGGACACTAATGGTTATTCAAGATATTAAGCACTCACCCTCTCCATTGACCACTAAATCCAAGGAGCAATAACTCAAAAAAATCAGAAATAAATTTAACCGCATTTGATGTCACTTATCACAGATTCTAAGTTCTCTATGAATTGAAAATAAATTAACCTGGATTTTATATTAAACTATTGTTTAATATACGGCACCAGAGAATGAAATGCGTTTAATCTCTTCAAACGCTTTATTTAATTATTGATTTCAAGTACTCAATGATTATCGTTAAGGCATTTATTGGAAATTGATTGCTATAAAAGTAATTTTGATAAATTTCTATTGATAAATGAAATATTTGAACCTGTTAATTTATTTTGAAAATACACTTTCATTTATTATCAGATTTAATAAAATTGAAATGTACCATAATCATGTTTTTAAAATTTACTTACAAAGGTTTTTCACCTGGTCACTTAAAATAATTTTCCTTATTCAATGAATTTCAGCGAAACCATTGAAAGAATTATTGATAAGATTACATTTCTATTCTATTCACTTCTGACATTCAAATAAATGATTCATTTATTGAAGAATTTAATATTTCATCCAGCAATGAAATTGAATTGTACGGTGTTATCAAATTAACTCTTAATTATTTCACTTCTCCGCCCCAATGGGAATACCACCAGGGTTGTAAAAGAACTCAATTTCGAGTGGTCAGTTTCATGAGTGTAAAAGAGTTGTAATTTTTTCCAAAGGGTTTTGAAGAATTGAAGAGAATATAGATGAAAATATTAGCTGTCTAGTTCAATCAAATTAGTGAGGATGTTATGTGCCAGTGTTTAATGCATTGCCAAGCTTATTGATATCAGGAGGTATTAGCAGGATGCCATAAACATTTTTCAGATTTTTCTCAGAGAGAGGTATAGAGAATTTTTGAGATAAAATTTTTAGTTAATTTGGCTAAAGTTCGGAAATTTTGGGCAAAAAACCGAATTTAAAACGAATTTAAGACAATTCGAACCAATTTAGGCAGAAAATGACGGGATTTAGGCCGAAAACAAACAAAAAAAAATTATTATGTGTGTCCACGACAAATGAACTTTATAAAAATATTTTTACATAGAGATTTAATCTCCAGTAAACTAGTGTTTGCCTTTTAGAAAATACACCGGAGAGGCAAAGGCAAGGATAATTAGAATATGCAATTTTTATTAAGCTCTCTTATGAATAATTTCGTGGGCGATATAGTTAATGGAAACTTTTACATTATATCTTTCTTTGGAGTTTTATGGTTGAAAAATTGTTCTAATCCAGAGGTTTGGCAATTTCTGGAAAAGATTTTAAGAAAAAACTCTATTTAAAGAATTACGCGTTGAAGTTATCGAAAGAATTGATAGAATATTTCTGTTGTCATTAATTTCAATTTCATAGAAATCGATTTATTTCAGACAAATATTTATGTTGTCATGAATTTCATATAAATAGGTTTTGTAATAAAATATAGTCATTTATTTTGAAAATGGAGTTCAAAAGTGAGTCTATTTTTATTCCAAAATAAGTTTTCATATCATTTAACGAAATAGCCTGATGTTTGTAATGTAAAAAGCAGTATTTCATCTATTTTAAGTCGAAAAATGTCACATTCAAAATAGAAGTTTTATCTAGTTACATAAAACATGATATAAGTGGCATATTTTGTGAACATTAATTTTTTTAGGCGTAACGGTTAAAAGATATGAAAACATTATATTGATTTATACATAAATTATTTCATGATTTCTTCATATATTAGGCATGTCCATTTTTGTGATCATTTTCACAATAAATTTATTGAGCCGAATTGATGCGAAGTTTGAATGTCCCAGTTTGGATGAGCTTGGTGATTGTGATTGTAATCGCTTTGGCAAAGTATTGAACTGCACAAATGGCTATCTTCCTGACAAGGATGCTGAATTCGCCAAGGAACCCTTTATAAATGTTATTATTTCTAACAACCTCTTCAATGATTCGACGAAAGGTTTGAATAATTTGAAAACCAAATCAGTTCAAATATCAAACATCCAGTACAATCCTGAATTATTGGAAAATTTGAACAGAGATTTTTTGGAAGAAATTTCAATGGAAAAAATAACTGACTTCAACGGAACAGATTTTTTCGGTAGAAAATGGCCCAAGTTGAATTCAATCACATTGAATAGTTGTAAGGATATAAATCCCATTTCATTTGGGAATTTCCCCGAATTATCTTCAATTGTTTTCAAGAAAGTCAAACCATTGATCATTGGAACTAATATATTTTCTCATTTAAAATCATTGAGAAATTTAAATTTGGCCTCGCTCAACATTAATTTGAAAAAATCAAGTTTGGTCTTCAATTCTGATCGAGTAGAAGTCGATCTTTCAGAAAATCAATTAACCAGGCAAAACCTGATAGAATCTGGATTGCACAATGAAGGCGGTGAACTAATTGTCGATTTGAGTAAAAACAAAATAACAGAATTGGAACAAGAACCGTTTTCTCAATATTGTGATGAGAATATAATAATTGATTTATCTGGAAATGAATTGCAATGCAAATATTATCATGTTAATTGGATTTTCAGAAAATCTACAGCCAGAGAACATATAAGAAATGCTTTTTGCAAAACACCAAATGAGGATATATTTAATATGGATGAAAGTCAATTCAATGGAAAAACAACTATTCCAACTACGAAGGGCACTGCTGCGACTACGAGCCCTGGTCAAACCAAGGCAACAGTCGCAACCAAAGCTAGTGTTGCGACCAAAGCTACTGTTGTGACCGAGGCTACTATTAGCACCAAGGCTGCTGTTTCAACCAAACCTACTGTGAAGACATCCACCAAGAGTGCTACGAAAACAACACAAAACCCAACCGATGTAATTGAAAACATCAAAATAACGGGATTGAAATTTGAACAACCTGAGATTGGAAGTAAGAATTCCAAGTAAGAAACAAATATAATATTAATCATTTTGCTTTAGTCACACAAATTGAACTTTGCACGGATAAAATGGAGTTTTACAATACGAAGGTAATTTGAATGAAATGAATATTGTTTTTACTAATTTAATGTCTCAGTATTTGGAGAATCCAATTCTGAAATGTGAAACTTGTTTATTGACTAATAAGACCAAGGAGAATAAAGAATTTACAGCTACTGATTGCCAAATAAAAATAAAAAAAGACCAACTTGAATCGAATTTGACAATCAATATCAAAAAGAAACAGGAGGTAAATTCAACATAAATCAAAGAATAATTTAATCTATGTTGTAATTTTTACAGGCTGATCTATCGAAAGTAGTATTACAAGCTTCGGAAATAAATGACAAAACAACAGAATTTCCATTGAATAATGAGGATTTTAAAATACTGTTTAAAGTAACTGAAACCGCAAAACAAGATGCAGTTGAAGAATCTGTGGATATCGAAATAAATAGCCTGAAAATGGAAAATCCAACAAAAGATGGTGAAAATAAAATAATTTTTTCGTATAGCTAATATTCTTTTTCATAAAAGTTACTAATATTGAAATTTGCACCGAGAAATTTTCTTCGGATGAATTTAAAGTGAGTAAATTTTTCAAATATACATAACTTATATTCAAATTTCATCCTAAGTTTACGACTGATGTAACCCAAATTTGTTCAACATGTAAATTGTCCACAACCAACGATAGAGATTTTAAAGTTGATAATTGTAAAATAAATTTGAAGAAGAATCAGTTGGCAAAGAACTTATTAATCAAATTGAAACAAAATCAAGAAGTAGAATTGCGTATTCATATAACATGAAATAATTTTAAACCTTGAATTATATTTCAGAAAGTTATCTCAAAAATCGATAAAAAGGTTTCCGATATCAAAGGAAATGAACTTCCATTACAAAATCCAAAAGATGTAATTTCTCTAACTCTCAAATCGACAACTGGTAAAGCTGCTATTGAAGAATCTAAAGATGTAGAGATTAATGCAATTGAGTTGGAAAAAGAACTTCCAGAGAGTGAGACAATTATTTTAATTTTTGAACCTTATATTTTGTTTATATCTTAAGTCACCTCAATTGTTGTGTGTCTGGAAAAATTGGAAAGTTATGATTTCGAGGTACATTTATGAGAATGCACGATAAAATAAATACAAATATCTTCTTCAGAATTATGACGAAAACTTAGTGTGCAAAAATTGCAAACTCATATTGAAAGAAGAAAAAACTAAGTTCAATGTTCAAAATTGCAAGATCAATCTGAAGAAAAACCAGTTGAATTCGAATTTCTCTATACACTTGAAACAGAAAAAAGAGGGAAAAGAGGTATACAATTTAAAACCGGATAAATTTTGATTATTTCATTTTCAGGTTGAGATATCAAAATCAGAATTTAAAGTTTCTGAAGTGGATGATTCAAAAACTAAACTGAATTTTCAAAACACTGAAGATGTGATTTTGATAAAAGTCGAACATACCAAACATGAAGATGCTGTTGAAGAAGTTGAGAATATTCAAATCAATAGTGTCAAGTTTGAAAAAGAAATTCTTGATAGTAACATTTTTTTGTTTTTGATTTGTTATAATATTTTTCTTTAAAGTTACAAATATTGAAATGTGCTACGATGATTTAACTGGACTAAATGAAGTAATCAACTTTTGAAAATATAAACGAATTAAATTTTCATTCAACTAGATCATTTATGAAGCCAAACAAAAATGTATTACATGCCCGTTGGTTATTCAGGCTGACAAAAAAGAATATAAATCTAATGACTGTAAAGTTGAGTTGAAAAAGAGCCAGTTGACATCCAACTTGATAATTCAAATTAAACAGAAGATTGAGGTAAAACTTATAAAAAATAAATAATATAAATTAATTTACCCTTTTCTCAAAGACTGTTATTAATGAATCCGATAACAAAATTTCTGATCTGAAAAACGAATCGACAGAATTGGGTTTCAAAAACTCAAATAATAAAATTATTATAAAAGTTACAAAAACTGAGCCAAAACCTGCTATAGAAGAAAATAAGAATATCAAAATCAACGGGATCAAATTCAAAAATCAAACCGAAGAATGTAAGCTTAATTTTTACTTTTGTTCAATCAATTTTTTCTCTCTTTTTAAGTAACCAAGATTGAAATTTGCCCCGAAAAATTGAATACTTTTAAATATCAGGTAATTCGTTTTAAAATGCATTGCAAATTCAATTTAAATTACTTGAATAGATGATCACTAATGAAGTCGACACTTGTAAATCATGTCCTATTAAATTGAAAGGTAACAAGATTGATTTTTATGTGGAAAATTGCGAAATCGACCTGAAAAAGAATCAATTAACATCTGATGTTGTATTCAAGATAAAACAAAACCAACAGGTACTTACATAAAAATTAAGATTCATTTTCAATACGATATATCCTAGGTTGTTATTTCTGAAATATCAAAGAAAATTTCAGAGATTCCAATTGGAAAATCACCACTAACATTGAAAAATCCAGATGGTTTCATATCCGTCGAAACA